>PVKZ01007550.1:0-22075 GCA_004027375.1 Macroglossus sobrinus | reverse complement strand
CACCACCCCCCCTCCCCCCCCCGCCGCGAGCCCAGCCCCGGCAGAGCCACCGCTGACCACGGGTTTGTCGTTGCAGGACCCCCAGCCGCCGTCACACCATGGTGGACTACTACGAAGTTCTAGGCGTGCAGAGACATGCTTCCGCCGAGGACATTAAAAAGGCGTAAGTAACCGTGTGTCTGGAGCCCCGCGCCTGCACCGGGGGCCGGGGGCCGGGCGGCGTGGCCCCGGGCGGCGTGGCCCCGGGCGGCGTCCTGTGCAGCGGTGTCAGTGTGGCATGGTCTCCGTTCCAACGCCCCGTTTGTCTTTAGCTTCAGTCACGTCTGTGTCAGGCCCAGTCCCCGGCCGGGCCGGCCCTCGTCGTGCGGGGCTGCGGTCACGATCAGAACTCAGGCGGGCGTGAAGCGGTCCCGGAGAACCGGGCGCTGGCGTCCGAGGTGGAGGTGACCTGGCTCTCGGGAGAGTGGCGCCTGACACCCTGGGGGTGCTCATGTGCCCCGTGCGCGGCCCGGGCCTGTCGCGCGGACCCTGTGCACGTGTCCTGCCCGCACCCTCCTGACGGGGGCCCGTCCACGGCGGGTGCCTCAGTCGCCGGTGGCTGTCGCGGTGAGCGGGGTCTCGTCAAGGCACCGGTGTGGACCTTCAGCACGGCCCTAGACGAGCGCGTCTGGAGCCTCGGGACCTCGGGTCCCGTCTGTGTTCTCGGGGCCGACTCTGTAGTGAACAGTGGGTCCGCACCGGTAGACGTAGTAGGTCTGCAGATGCAGATGAGGGGATGTTGAAGCAGACAGTTGGTTGTGACGCGGTGAGCTGACAGGTGAGCTGACAGGTGAGCAGGTTGACTGCACGTTGGGTGCACCTGCAGCTGCTTCCGGGACATCCTATGTCACAGCTGGGCCGGGAAACCGAGGGGTGCGGCGGGCCAGGCCGTCCCTCTGAGCTGTCGCCGGTGGGCTGTGTCACGTCTCACGCCCGGTCACAGTTCCCAGCAGCGGTGGCTTGGCGCAGGTGGGAGGGTCGGGCTGTCCCCGCACGGCGCTCGTCAGCGGGAGGAAGGCGCACCTGGGCTCCCGTGGAGTCAGAGGCTGGGCTTGTTTCCGTGACTGGTGGCAGCGGGGGTCGGCCAGTGTCTCCAGGGGGACTTCGAGTATGGATTTAGAAAACGCTGTCGCCTTTGGGAGGAACAGGGTTCCCCATCGTGGGTGCGGTGGGGTAAATGTCGATGGACCGCGTTTGGCCTCAGTTCCTTCTGACGAGCAAAACTGCAGCCGTGGGGGGTGTGCACCCCAAAACCGTCCGCGCTGTGACGCCAGCTTTGTCCGCGTGCCACAGCGGGGACGCTTTAGTGTGAGGACTCGAGGGGTGTGGCTGCCCCCCCGACCTCAGAACGCCCAGCCCCATGTTGGGGTCACAGGCCGCCGCAGTGGCTCTGCCGCCGGGTGCTGGAGCGCGTGTGTGAGTCCATGGTGGCGCTGAGGGGTCCTGGACGCGCTCGCACCCGCACACGTCTCACCCACACGCGTCACACCCACATGCGTCTCACCCACACGCTCCGCACCTGCATGCGTCTCACCCACACGCATCACACCCACATGCTCCGCACCCGTCACACCCACACGCTCCAACCCAGCGCGCTGTCGGCTTTCCCGGCGCGTGTGGGTGAGCCGGCCGTGCCCTGCGGTCCTTGCTGTGCCTGTCACCTGCTGTGGCGCACCGTTTGACCGGTACAGATTCCAACTTTAATCAGATTGTAATAAGTTAAGCCGAGGTTTTTGGTTAAAATGCCAAAGTCAGGACGGACCCCAGCAGCCGAGTGTTAAAAGGCCCGGCGGGTTAATTCTGGTCCTAGATTTTGAGGGGCACCCTCCCTCCCTGGCTCATGCCCCTGCAGTAAATTGTTCACCTTACGTTTAGCTAATTAGAAGAGGAATCTTTGTCTTTACAAACACTGTTATGCTAATTGGAATCTTGAACCGGGAGTGGGTGGCCTGGCCACAGATGGAGCCCCTGACTGTGCCCTGACCCCCGGGAGGCCGTGGGCGGGCGAGGACAGTCCGGTCCCCGGTGCCCGCCCGTGACTGGGGCGGCCCTCCGCACGCGCCCCGCTCCTCAGCCTCGTCGCCCCAGGCTCTCGCTGCCGCCCTGGTCCTCGGACGAGACGCTGTCCCGCCCTCTGGCTGGTGCGCGTCGTGTGCTCTGGGCCTCAGCGCGCTTCCGTTTCATTCGGGGGGACAGGATTTCACGGTTGAGACCACCCTTCGTCTGCAGCCGTTTTCTTGCCGAATCGTGTTTCAGAGCTCCTCGGGGTTTGGGACTTCATTGTGATCAGTACCCTTATGTTACTGTTCTCAAGGTACCGGAAGCTGGCACTGAAGTGGCACCCAGACAAAAACCCCGAGAACAAAGAGGAAGCGGAGAGAAAATTCAAACAAGTGGCTGAGGCGTACGAGGTGCTGTCGGACGGTGAGCGGCGCGGGCGGGCGGGCGGGCCTGGACGGGGCGGGTGGGCCTGGACGGGACGGGGGTGGCGCTGGCTCTCCTCCGATGATTCGGCTCCCGCGGCCCCAGCAGCCGCTGGCACAGCTAGCTAGGTGTGGGGGGGATCCTGGTTTCCAGCGACTTCCGAGGGTGGCTGGTTACCACGGTGCCGATGCCCTGGGGCCCGTCTGGGTCGCTGCCGGCTGCCCCGCGGCCGCGCACGGCCGTCGCCCCGTGGAGCGTACGTGGCTGGCACGCCACCCTTTCTTAGAGAGACTCCCGCTTCGAGGTGAGGGACCGAGCACTGCTGAGACGCAGACGCGCGGGCCCCGAGCGCGGCGGGGCGCTGCGGGGGCTTCTGGGACGGGCGGACAGTGGGGCCGGCACAGACCCCCCGGCTCGGTGCCCCTGCAGGAAGCAGTGCCGACGACCCGGCGTGGTCAGGGGCAGGGTTCTAAAGGCAGAGGCCGACTCACCTGCCCCAGCGAGCGGGCGCTGCTTCACGCGTGCCCACCTGTGGTCAGGGCCATTCTCGACAGACAGTTTGGTTTTGGAGCGAACTCTGTTTGCCCATCACCCATGTCCGCGGTTCACCACGTGACCCCACGTTCCGTTTCAGAGGCGGCCCAGACTCCTCGTTTCACAAGTTAGCTCGTCCCTGATGAGAGCAGCACGCACACCCCGGTACCTGCCATCCTATTGAAATGGGGCGTTTAAGTCTCCGCCCGCTGGGCCACGGGCCGGGACAGACCCCAGACCCCAGGAGCCCCGTCCTGCTGTGTGCTGCTCGCCTGGCACCCCCAGGGTGTGGGCTTCGTAGGCCGGGGCGTTAGGGAAACTGAGTCCTCAGCCCGACTTTAAGTCGGGCACAAAGAGAACCTTTAAACCCCCCTCCTCGCCCCGCTTTGTTTTGAGGGGACTGGGGGATTTCCCAGTTTCTTAGGCGGCCCTCGGCCCCACCTGGGGGGTGGGCGTGCTCGTCACAGGGGCAGGTGCTGCTCTGGCGGGGCGCCGGCCACCTGCTGGCTGTGACTGATTCGCTTTCATGCCTGTTTCCGCTGTCACGTGACAGCGCAGTGTTGTGGGAGGTGCGATGTGGGCGGAACAGGTGATACTGTCTCAGGAGAGCCTACCTGTCCAAACAGCTGCGTTGTACCCTTTGTTCTAGAACCCAGCTGGCAAGAGGGCGGGGGCGGGGCATCGAGCCGGCGGGGTCTGAGGACACGCGCCCCTCACCCTCACGAGGGGGGCGTCCGCGGGGAGACGGATGGACCGCCTGTGATGCGGTTCTCGTCTGGTGCGCGTGGGCTCGGGGGGCGGTCGGTGACATAAGTGACTGACGGTCACAGTCACCTTTCAAGCTTCGTGGCACCTGAATGTTTCTCTGAGCTGTTCTCGAGGAGAGAGGTGTTTAGATGGTCCCTCTCCCTTTTCGCTTGCGGCCTGACTCCTCGAGACTGGGGACAGCCGGGCCGGTCTCCCGTGCACAGCTCTGGAGACCCGTCGTTGAGGATGAGGCGACAGGAACTGGGTCTTCGTTGACTTTCCTTTTTAAAATTTACAGCTAAAAAACGAGACATCTATGACAAGTACGGCAAAGAAGGCCTGAACGGCGGAGGTGGAGGTACGTCAGCGTCGATGCTCTCTGGGAGGCGGCCGTGACAGGCCTTGCCGGGGGGCGACTTGCCTGGCTGTCCTGGGCAGAGCCGTGTTTCTGTAAATCCTGATGCAGCCTCGGAAACGGGCTGACGGGAGCGGAAGGAGGGATGGGTAGCACTCAAAGGTCTACTAAAAATTCTTCGATAGACTGGAGACCTTCAGTTGAAGTCCTTTTTGTAGACGTGAAATAAATTTCAACCTTTCAGTAACGTATGGGGAGCGCGCACGCCCAGGTCAGTGCTTGACGTTACGTCAAAACATCCTTACGGGTTAAAAACCAGATTCTACCGCGAAGCTGCAGGGACTCTGTCGGGTGGTGAGGCCGCTGCCCCGGGCCGCCGGCCTGCCAGCCCCACGGTGGCACCGGGGGTGGGGTGGCACTCCACCGCAGCCCCAGGCGGGCGTGCGTGTGGATGTCGCCAGGCTCGGTCCGCGTGAGGTTGCGCCACGACAGATGCAGCGGGGTGTGGCGGCGGCAAGGCCAGCGGTGTTGAGCGTGACGCGGGGGCCGCCGTGAGACGCTGGGACGCCGCGGCCACGCACGACAGCCCGCGCCGGGCCCGCGCTCCGAGTGGCGTGTGCTTTGAGCTTTAGAGCCGTAGGTTTCTGAATCTTGTCCAAGGTCGCGATCTGTAGAGCGCTCTCTAGGTAGCGGTCCCCTGAGCGGTCCCCGCGCTGAGGGCTGTGCTGTCCCCTGCAGGTGGCCTTCACTTCGACGGGCCCTTCGAGTTCGGCTTCACGTTCCGGAACCCGGACGACGTCTTCAGGGACTTCTTCGGCGGCCGGGACCCCTTCTCGTTCGACTTCTTCGGTAAGTGTGTCCGGCGTGACGCGCGGGGTGTCCCGTGCCTCGCAGGGGGACTGTGGCGCCGCCTCGTCCCGTCGCTGTGTGTCCTGTCGTGGGACTTGGTGTCATGTCAGCGCGGGCGTTGTAGACCCGGGGTCCTCTCCGAGGACTCCGTGAGTGCAGCCCGCACGCCACCTGCGCCTGCTAGGGGCGGGCAGGGCGGGAGCCGGGGCTGGCGGGCTGATCCCCGGTCCACAGCGGGGTCTGGGGTGCGTGCTCACGGGCCGCGGGCTCACGGGCCCCGCACCTCCCAGCAGGCGCCGCGCCCAGCCGGCTCGGCCCTGAAGCTGGCCTCGCGCAGCGCGGTGGCGGGCGCTGGCCGTGGTGCTGGCCGCTGGCTCCGGTTGGGAGAGCGCGGCGCTCGCAGAGCTGGGCCAGCAGCACCCGGGGTTCAGGGAGCAGTTGTCTGGGGACCCGGCTGTGGCTGTGTTCCGTCCCACGCGCTGCACCCGGGTGCTCTGGCCTGGCACTCGGCGCCCACGCGTGCCTCGGGCGCAGCCGCAGCTGGGAGCTCTCGCTGGTCGTTTGGAGCCGTGTGGCGTGCTGGGCGACCCGGGGGGTCGGGTCCACCGCGCGGCTGCCGACTTCTGACTTTGGCTCACTGAGGGGGACACAAGTCTTGTGTGCACCCCGCCACCACCTGGGGAGACCAGCTCAGGGGACCGAACAGCCCTCCATCCCCTCGGGAGGCGCGGACGAGCAGCTCCGTCTGCAGACCACGGGGCGACCGGGGCTCCCGGCCTGTGTGCCTGGTGTGCGCTGGACCTCGGGCGTGCTGCCAGCCCTCAGGCCAGCGCGCCTCGTCCCCGGTGGGGTGGCCGCCTGCAGGAAGGTGGCTTCCGGGCAGAGGGCTACGAGCGTTCGCGCGAGGGAGTTCTGTCACAGAAGGTGGGTGTGCTCGCAGGGCCGGGGCACGTGCTGCTGCAGGTGTGAGCGTGTGCGTGGGACAGGCTCCCGGTGACAACAGTGACGCTGCGTCTCGTGGCGCCCTCCGTGTCTCATTACCCCCTGAGCAAGTGCGCTGCGCCTTGCTGGCCACAGGGCAGTGTCGGGGGACGTCCCATCAGGGCGGCCGGGGAGGGGCGTGGGCCCACTCTCCTGCCACCCGGCTTTGGTCTCGGGGGCGGGAGTGGGGGCGGCACAGGAGGCCGGCCCCCGCAGCCCGCGGCAGGCGCCTCAGACGCGCGTTCTGGGCCTGTAGGTTTGGAGAAGAGAGTGAACGGAAGGAGCCCTGTCGTGATGGACGTGGGGGCAGGTGGTGTCCTTGGGAAAGAGGTGTGACGGGCCCCGCTTCCTCGTTATGCGGTCGTCCCCGGGCCGCTCCTTGTAGGAGGCACAGGGACGAGGCGTGCAGGGACAGGTGACGTCTTCCCTGAGAGCCGATCAACCTGCGGACTGCGCCTGAGCTGTGAGGCTTCAGGGAAACGTGTGAGCGTGAGCGTGAGCCCTCGCCTGCGCGGCTGCGGGGACCGGGCACCTCGGACCCCCGGTCCAGCGGGGGACGCACGCGCGCTGTCGGGCGCCGGCACCCGTTGCGCCCAGCCGGTGTGGCAGAGACGCTTCTCCGTCGCTCCCGTAGGTGTTGTGGGCGGCTTCCATTTTCAGGCTCTGAGGCTGTGCACGCAGGAGGGGACGGCGCTCCACGGCTGCTACGTGTGCGGAGTGACGCTGCAGCCCGCCGGCGGTACGTTCACTCCGCCCCGCGGCTCGCAGGGCCGGGCCTCCGCCTGGGTGCCCGCTGGTGGCCGTCCGTCGCCGTCCAGGCCGCTGTACTCGGCCCTGTCACGGTGTCGGCTCACTGTAGCGCGTTGTGAGTGTTCATCATTCACACGACCAGTTCCTTCACTCCTGTTCTACCTTCCGGAAAAGGCTCTTAGAGTAGGGTACGAGCACTCTGAGCTGCAGCCGGCGTTTGCCAGGACTAAAGTCTCACCTCCGCCTGCAGCGTCCTGGCTGGAAGGGGCGGGGGTGTGGGGGCGGCCCGGCTGGAGGCAGTCCTATGCTGGGGACCAGGCGCACCGGGACAGAGAGGGCGTGGCCTGGGGTCCTGCTGATGCTGACGCATCCATAGCGGGAGATGCCCTCCCAGGAGAGGGGCTGGGGGCTGAGTGTAAACCCAGCACGCGTGCTGCCTCTGGAGTGGAGGGCAGCTGACTTCACGTCACTCCCCAGACGTGGAGAGCGCACACGAGCCCTCGTCAGAGTGTCGCTCGGACGCTCCGAGTCAGGCTCGTGCGCGTGAGTTAGGACCACGTGTTCGCCACCCCAGGGCTCAGGGGAACACTGCTGTGGGGCGGGCGGTGCCGCGCGGCGTGGACGTAGCGAGCCGCCCTTGTGCTCCCCAGGGCTCGAGGAAGTGGTGCGTGAGGAGCTGGCGCCGGACGCCCTGAGCGGAGCCAGCAGCGAGGTCCTGGATGTGATATCCAGTGAGGAGCTCGAGGCCACCAGTGACGAGCCGAGTGACGCGGGTGGTAGCTGGGGCCGGGGCGAGCTCAGCGAGGAGCTGGACTTCGTGTCCAGCGAGGACGAGGTCAGCCTGGGGGACGCCGAGGACCTCAGCGAGGAGTGCGCGGAGCCGCTGAGCGAGGACAGCGGCCCCGAGCCCGAGCTGCTGCTCGGGGAAGGGTCTAGAATAAAATGGTTTTGCTACCGGTGCCTGCGGTGTCTTCGCTCGGGTCCCGGTGCCACCGTGGGCGCGGCCAGAGAGGCGCGGGACGGGTGTCTGACAGTGTCCTCCCCGGGACGCCCGCGCTGCAGGCCCGGGCCCCCGCCGGGGGCAGAGGTCAGGGCTGGAGGTGGCTCTGCCGCTGCTGGTGGCCGCGGTCCTCGGCGCGCAGGGGCCTCCCGTCGTGTGCTCTGCTCGGAGGCCCCCTTCCCGTGACGTCAGCGATGGCGGGTCAGGGCCACCTGGACGGCTCTCCCGTCTGGCCCCGCCCCCCGCCCTGGCGGTCCGGGTCTCGTGCGGGCACGGTGGGGCCTGCCGGTGTCCTCCTCACGGAGGCGCTGTGCGCGTCAGGCTGCCCGTCGTGGAGGGGCAGGCCAGACGCGCTGAGATAACGGGCGGCATGGGGGCCGCGGGGTGGCCGCTCGGCGGTCAGCACGGCCCCCTTCCCGTACTTGGACCTGAGCAGTCCCCATGTGGCCACGGGGCCTGCGCGTGCTGCTTGCAGGACGTGGCGGGGGCCAGGGTGACGGTGGCCGCGTGGAAGTCGCCGTCACTGGTTTCCTGCTGAAGTCCGGCCACTTTTCTACAAAGCCCCCGATCCTCACTGAGCGGGGGGCACGGAGTGTCGCCTCCGGCTGGCCTCCGCCCTCGTGCCTCATGGTGGGACACACGGAGCACGGCCCCTGCCCTGTGGGCGCCCTGCTGTTGGGGTGCGCGGCCCGCCCTCAGGCACTGCGCTGTGTGCGGACGGGGTGCTCGGCTGGCAGCCTCGCTGCTCTCAGTCGTTGCTCTGTGGGCGACTCTGATCACAAGACATCTGTTCCCTTGACCCCCCCCCAAAAAGAAATAAGGGGCTGCTCAGCCCCAGCCCTGGGCGGGGCCGTGGGAGTGGCGAGCTGGCCGCCCCGCAGCAGGCGGGGCCGCGGGGAGACCGGGTCCCCTGGGCCCGTCGCGTGCCGAGTGCCGCGGGCTTCACCCCGCGCCGAGGGAGCTGCTTCTGGACGAGGGAGGTGGCCGCAGACGCGGGGCGAGGGCAGGCAAGGGCCCTGTAGGTGTCGGGGGGCTCGGCGGGCAGACAGCGTGGTCGGGCAGCTGTGACGGCGGGAAGGACCCTACCTGGCAAGACAGATGCTCTGTTCTCCTCGCGGACCCCGCCCGAGAGGTCATTTCTGGGGGCGCGAGGAGGACTCGTGGCGTGGGAAGGAGGAGTTGGGGTCAGTGCATCTGTCCTGGGTTTGGCTGGTGTTTTTGCAACTTTTAGAAACTATGTTGCCACACCAGACTTAGGCTGTAACCAGAAGTTACATTTTGTAACAGAGTAATCCTTTAGGATTGAAAAAGTATCACATGCAAGTGCACTTGTTTGGCGGCTGGTCCCACCTGCCCACTGCCGACTGCTAGGTGCCTTCTGGGCGCTGGGGACATTGGGGACGGTGCCAGCCCCAGTTCAGGGTGGCCAGGCTGCGTCCTCAGTGTGGTGACATTTGTTTCGGATGCCCCCAGATACGTTCTCTCTCAGCGTGTGTAAGAAGCGACATGTCTGCAGCCTGCCTTGTGGGGAAGGGGTGTCCTAGTTCCAGTTTCGGGGTGGACTGGGCGGTGGCGAGTCTGGCGGGCCAGCTCTCTCACCTCCGGAGGGCGACTGTGTCGTTTAGCTTTGAAACTGTGGTGCGGGGGACACGTTTTCCTCTGCTTGAGGTGCCCGTGGTACTTTCTGGGTACTTTTGTTCTTTTCTCTGCCAGTTTTCCTGTGTGCCTGTGGCGTCCTGAGTGACTCCATCCAGCAGAGTCCACGGTCACGGCGGCCCAGGGCCCTGCGGCAGCGACGGGTGTGGTCACTGCGTGGCCCTCAGGGCGTCCGTCACCGCTGCGCGTCTTCACAGCGGTGGCGCACGGCGCACGGGGCGCACGGCACACGGGGCGTTGCGGGAGGCCCCGCGGGCGTCAGGAGGGGCGGTCGGGAGGCGGTCGCCGTGGGCGTGTCGGGTCTGACGCGCGGGCGCGGGGCGGGCAGCGCGTGGGCTGCGGTGGCGGCCGGGGAGAGGGCGACGCGGTGGGCGCGGGGCTCGGACTCTCGGGGAAACGCCGAGGTCTGGAGAAACCCGGCGCTCAAAACGACGTCCCCTTTCGCACCGAGCTCTCTCCTTCCGTTCGCTCTTCTAGGGGGTGTGACGTGGGGGCCTGTGAGCCCCGCGTACAGAGCAGCGTGTGAGCGGGCTTCTGAAACCCCGCCCAGGGCGGCGTTTCCGGGGGCGCGTGGGACGGGGCCGCAAAGCACGCGCTGCATTCCAGGGCTGGCTCGGTGCGGGCGGCGGCCGTGCGTGTCACGGTCCCCGCCTGCGGCGCCGCCCCGGCTCACACGCCGCCCTCTCCCCTCAGGCGCTTTCTCTCCCCCGCGCGCAGGGTCCTGCTCGTCCCTCCGCCACGCTCCCCTCCCCGAGCTCGGGGGGGGGGGGCGCTGAGGGCGGCCACCCTCTGGGACAGGCCAGGGCCACGCTGCCACCTGCGTGCGTCCTGCGTCTGGGCTTGGCCTCGGCGCTCACCGCCGTTCCGTGTGTTCACTGTCCCTCGTGTCCCTGCTCAGGGGTGTCCCTCCTGCCCGGGCTCGCCTGCCTGCCGCGCCAGCGCTGCGGGCTGTCACGGGGCCGCCTGCCTCTCCCGCGTGCTTACGTTTCTCGAAGATTTCACGTTTCCCTGAAAAGGTCTAGCGCTGATTCTTTTTGTAGAACCTCAGCGAGTTTTTTTAAAGTTTGCATAATTCGTGTTTTCAGTAAGTGCTTGTTAGTAACCCAGCCCCCCCAATGGTCACGGCTGATCTTTATTTTCAGGGGCGCTTTGGTACATCCAGGAGCAGCGTGACCCGTCTTTGTGTCAGTAGTCTCCTGTCGAGACAGCGCACCGCGTGGGGCGACCCCCATGGGTTCAGGGGCGACACTGACTGACGCTTTAGCGCGGCGCTTGAGACGGGCGCACGGGGACGCGGCGGGGCTCAGGCCCCCGTGGCGCACGCGCACGGCGCGGAAAGGCCGGGGGACCCCGTTTCCGTGGGTCTCCGCGGGGCGCGTTCCCAGCGGGGCAGCGGCTTCTGGGGGGTGCCCGTCCCCCCGGTCGCGGCCCTGGCGGCCACGCGGCGTCGCGCGGCGGGCTCACGGCGCGCTTCTCTCTTCCAGAGGACCCGTTCGAGGACTTCTTCGGGGGCCGGCGGGGCCTGCGCGGCAGCCGCAGCCGCGGCACGGGCTCCTTCTTCTCCTCGTTCGCCGGGTTCCCCGCCTTCGCGGGGTTCCCCTCCTTCGACACAGGTAGGGCCCTGCCACCCCTGGGGGCGGGGGTGGCGCTGGGGGCCATCGGGGACGCGCGTGCTCCCGATGGGACAGCCTCAGAGCGTGTCGCGTTCCGCGCATGCGTCTGCGCGCTCACACGCGTGCGGTGGCGGGGGGGGGGGTGTTCTTGGCTCAGGGGAGCTCAGGGGAGCGGTGTGTTTCTGGGTGGATGAGTGCGCAGTGACCTGCCAGGCGGCTCACCACACCCTCTACTCTAAGTCTGAGCTCCTGGCTGGGCAGAAGGGCCTAGGCGGTGTCCCGGGAGCCCCCCAGGCCGTGGCTCTGCACAGAGCAGGCCGGGCGGGGCCGTCCCCCAGGCGGCGCAGGTCCCCTGCCCCAGGCACGGGCCTGGCGCCCAGGCGCTGGTCCGGCCTGCCCAGGGTTTGGGGGAGAGGGAGACCGCGGTGGAACCCTCAGCGGAGTTGCTCAGTGTCAGAGCCACACGGCCAGCGTGAGCTCAGGGTGTGGGGCGCGGCCCCAGGCTCACTCTCAACCAGCGCCCACCGGAGCTGTGAGCACTGGCGGTGTGGCTGGTGCACACTCAGATGTGTCACCGTGACTCACACGGGCTCAGAGACAGTGGGTCCTCGTGTAGGGCGATGACACTTGGGATAGTGGGGCCGTGCTCGTCCGGCTCTCAGTTCTCAGTCACGGTGGACACGCAGCTTCCGGGGCCCAGGTGGTGCTCAGGTGTTTATGTTCCTTACGGGTGACCCTCCCGATGAGTCTCGTGCCCCTGGCAGCACACGTGGTCCCGCGTCACTGGCCACGTTCCCTGCGCTCTGCTTCGCGTCCCCGAGACTTTCTGTCATTCCCAGTTTGTGCTTTTGACTCCCTTCCCCTTTCTCCCCCGAATCCGTGCTTTTTCAGGCACGTGCTTGCGGTGTCCCTCCTGAAGTCACGTGAGCGTTTCAGTAATGGAGGGTCCTGCTCCCCGTGGCACGGCGGCCGGCCGGGCCCGCGGCAGCGCCCATGTGCTGTGGGGTGAATGAAGATGCAGGGTCTGGAGCTGGGACCCCGTGGTGCCGCGACGGCTGCCAGCGCCCTCACCCGCCCTCTCCTCCCGCAGGGTACTCGTCCTTCGGCTCCCTGGGCCACGGCGGCGTCACCTCGTTCTCGTCCACGGCGTTCGGCGGTGGCGGGATGGGCAACTTCAAGTCGGTGTCGACGTCCACTAAAATAGTCAATGGCAAGAAAATCACCACGAAGAGGTACAGGTCCCCCAGCCGCGCGTGACCCCGCACCTTGGGGACCTCCCCTCAGGCCCCTGCTTTGCGGCCCGTGTCAGACGCGCCCTTGGGCTGGCACGTTGGTGCCGCGCAGGCCGCAGGGGCAGCCGCAGGGACTGGCCTCCGCCCGCATCTCGTCCGCAGCTGTGTGACCTGGAGACAGAACGCGTCTGTCCCCAGCTCGGTGTCGCGAGCAGTCTGTCCCCGGCCAGGCGGCTTCGGCTGTGCCGCTCAGCCACAGAGGGCGCGATGCCGTGTGCGTGCGTGTGCGGGGCCGTGCGCGTGCGGGGCCGTGCCGGGCCCGCCTGCTCACCGCACCCTGCGCTTCCCCCCGCAGGACCGTGGAGAACGGGCAGGAGCGGGTGGAGGTGGAGGAGGACGGCCGGCTGACGTCCCTGACGGTAAACGGTAAGGAGCAGCCGCTGCGCTTGGATAGCAAGTAACGACGCACGCGCGGGCCGAGGATGGCGGGAGCTTCTGAAGATTTCAGACGAGCTCGGCTCTGTCTGGCGCGCCCAGGCTAAGCGTTCCCCGCAGCCCGCCGGAGCCCTGTCATAGACTCTCGAGTTCACTGTTGGGACCACACGATAGGACCATTTTTTTTTTTTTGTCTTTAAACTTGTTGTAAACTTGTATGCACTTTGCTTTTTTATTCCACGTCCTCCGAGGTGGCCGTGACTCTCTCGCACACTAACACCAGCACGGACCTGCTGCTCCACTGTGCTTGAGACGGGAGCCGGTAGTGTCAGCCTGCTGTGGACCTAACATTGCCGGGACGGCGCTTCCGCAGAGATCCTTTCAGTTTTCAGTATTCCGTAGTGAGAGACTGACGCGTTAACGGTAACACGTTTCCGATCTAAACGGAGGACGTCTTCTAGTTGTGCATGATCGCTGGCCACTTAGTGCGTTTTGACCATTGTTTAAATATGTAACGTTAAGCTTAGGTTTCAGAAGTGAAGCTGGTCAACTGGGTCTTTGTCATTTGCTTAAAAAAAAAAAAAAAAAAGAAAGAAAATAAATGCGAATGTTTGGTGCATTCTTCCCTGAGTGGGACCTGTGGCCTTCTTGTGTCCGTGTGATTCTGTGCCTGGGCTTCTGCTGTGACCGCGTGACCGCCGCGTGCCGCTCGCTGCGGCGGACGCCGGCGCTGACGACACGTGTCTGTGTCCGCAGTGTGGCTGGAGCGTGTGCGCGTTCTCCTGTCTCTGTGAACACGACGAGCGCCTGCATGGCGATGTCAGTGTGGCGACCACGTTTCTCCGGGGAGGGGAGAACCCACCGTCTGCTTTCTCCTTCTTTAAAGTGTGTTCTAGCTCCCCAGGTCGCGCCCGACGCCACCTCCGTTAGAGGCTGCACGTCACGGCGGGGGTGGGGAGGAGGGGGCAGAGACGACGGCGTCGCTTCCGTTTCCCGGTCCGGGAACCCGTCCCGCGCTCCTCTGGTGACTAGAGTTCCCGCCGGAGGAACGTGAAGCGGGGCCGCTGGTGTCTACACCCCCGGGTTTTGGAGTCAGCTCGCCGGGGGCGGGGGGTCATTCCCTGCCGGACGCCTTCCGCTCTCGCAGCCTTTGCTGGGAAGCGTGGGGAGGCCGCTCGTCGGCCCTGGGCTCAGTCCTCAATGGACGTAAACGTGTCGTTGAGAACAAAGGCATTTTAAAACGTTTTATAGACGCTGTGAGACGCGGCTCCAGCGTGGACCGCGCCCCAGCGGGCGGCTCAGGTACAAGGTGTGGGGCGCCCGCGTGGTCTTTTCAGTGAAACTCTTGGGCATCGTCAGGCTTGAGGAAACTGCCTTGGTCCTGCACCTGTGTCGATAGCGTGTTCATTTCACTGGGTGATGGATCGATGGATCGGTCGGGTTGGGCTCGTTCTTGGCCGTGAGAGCGGCTCCCCACGGCTGTCCGTGGTCCTGACGTCTTGGAAGCAGGGTGCCGAGTGCTCAGCCCGCCCCCCGAGGCCGTGCGGAGGCCCCGTCCTCTGCCACACGTGGGCTCCCGCTCCCTGCCCGCCGTCCCGTTAAAGACGGGGGGCTTCTGTTCTCAGACCCCCGGAGCAGAGGCTCGGGGGGAGGTCGGCGGCGCGAGAGGCACCGCTCAGGCCGTGTCTGTCGGCCGTCCCTGGGGCGGCTGCGGGCGGTGGGACACGGGCAGCAGCGGCCTGCCCGCCGCGTGCTGGCTGAGCCTTCGCCGCCTTGTCCCCAGGAGTCTGGCGGTGGCCGCTGTCAGCCGCTGTGAGGGAGCCGAGTGTCTGAGTTGGGGGTGTGGTGCGGGTCACGGGGACCCTGAGCGGGCTCCAGTCCTGTCCTCCTGGAGTTCGGGGCGTGGGGGACCTTGCTTCGGAGGCCAGCCCCCAGCGGGCAGGGCTGTCTGTTGCTGCCACCACCCGGAGCGCTCCAGGGTCCGTCAGTGCCGTGCGCACCCAGGGGGTCCCGTCCCGCAGCTCGTACTCCCCACCTCAGATGCTGGCCTGCTGACCCGGGGCCTCGTGTCCCCAGACGTGTCCCCGCCACGTCCGGCCGGGGGGTGGGGCTCGGGTGCGTCTTGGCTCATGCTGTCCTCAGCACCCCCCGACTCGTGAATGTCGGTGCTACGTCGTAGCAACCCCATGGGCCCGCTCCGTGCCGTGGTCCCCGCCCCCCTGCTGTCCCTGCCGGCCGTGGTCCCCGCCCCCCTGCTGTCCCTGCTGGCTGGGGGGGGACTCTTGGCCTCTCCCTGTTTCCTCCCGTGGGAGCGGAGCCTGCAGGGCATGCTGGGCTCTCCGTCGACTTGTCCCCAGGACGTGGGTCACGGGGAGGAGGGCCAGGCCGGCCGTCGGCATGCACCCTCGTCCCCTTGGGAGGCCTCCTGTGCTTTCCCGTCCCCGTAGTCGTGTGGCCTCGGCGCGTGGCCTGCTTCCCGAGGCCTTGGCACGTTTCCGGCTGTGACCGGAGTGTGTGGCTTGGCCGGGTCGTCAGG
Source organism: Macroglossus sobrinus (assembly GCA_004027375.1). Lineage (NCBI taxonomy): Eukaryota > Metazoa > Chordata > Mammalia > Chiroptera > Pteropodidae > Macroglossus > Macroglossus sobrinus. Next base: position 6,924 of record PVKZ01007550.1, on the reverse strand, counting down.
TGAGTGAGTTGTGAGTGTTCCAGCCTGACGGGCCCGTCCCACCGGGTCCTTCCCGTGTGTTTGCTGTGCCTGAGGCCTCAGCCGAAACAGCTCGTGGAAACCGGCCGTTTGGGACAGGCTTCCAAGCAGCAAGGTTGTACCTCGTCGGTCCTGTGAACTTTTATTCTGGCTTCTCGTTTATCTCGGGTAAGAATCGGCGCCACCGTGTGTTCTCGGCGGTAACAGTGACGCGTGTGCTCGTCCCTCTGGAAGCCGTGAGTGAGGCGGACGGGGCTGTTGGTCTTCCCACGCGCGCCCACCGTGGACCGGGGCTTAACTCTCAGCGATGCCTCGTCTTTGGCTCTTTTCCGGAGGCTGCTTAGCAGGCTTCTCCCAGGGCGAGCACGTTCGTGACGGGCTGGTTGTGAAGAGAGATTCAGTGCGTCCGTCCGTCTTCCTCCTCCGGCTTTGAAAACGGGCGCGCGGCCTGTGCTCGTGCTCCGCCGCCGCGGGGAGGACCTGGCGGGGCCCCGCGGGGCGCGGCATCGCCCCCTGGAGCGCGGCTGGCGTGGGAAACGCACAGCGCCTGCGTAGCTCCCTGGCACGCGCCTCGCTGTGCGGTGTTGAGAACCCGTTCGTCCACGCGGTGGTTTAAACGAGGATTTACTAACACGCCAGCGTTTCGGAGAAGACTGACGGGCTTTGAAAAGCAGCTGTGGAATCCCCCGTCGGGGGATCGTGTCCGCGGCTGCGCCTGCGCGTCTCCGGGCGCCGCGGCCCCGTGGACGTCGGCGTCCGTCCTGCGGGGAGGCGCCCGTCGCAGTCATTCCCGCCGCTGCCCGGGGCCCCCTCGTCCCTCCTGACGGGCGTCGTGCTCGGCCCCAGCCCGTGGCCGCTGCGGTGGGGGCTGAGCCGGCGGGCGGGCTGGTGTCCTGGGCGGGGGCGGCACACGGGGTCGGGCCCCCCCGCGTCCCGTAGTCTGGCTCTGTCCTCCCTTGACGTGCAGCGAAGCACAGGCCCCTCCCGTCCTTCCTCAGAGCCCGGCCTGACCCGGCCTGCCCCGTCCCGGGGCCCCTCGGCGTCAGGAGGGCCGTGTGGCCTCAGGTCCTGGTAGGAAGAGGCCTCGGGGGGGCAGGTGTCCTCTGCGCACGGCCCCCCTCTGCGGCCTCCGGCCCGTAGGCTGGGCGTCAGCGGCGCCTGGGCCGGAGGGGAGAGCCGGCCCTCGGCCCCGGCCCCGGCCCCGCGGGGGAGCCAGCGTCCTCCGCGTCCGCTCGCCTCCCACCTGAGAGCATGGGGCGGGGCGTCCGTGCCCCAGGCACCGCGGGCGCGCTCAGCGCAGCAGCCCTGCCAGAGACCCCGTCTCGGGACGTGGCTGCGGCGGGCGCAGGGTGGGTGGCAGCCGACCCCGCTGCTGCACGCGGCCCCGGGGGCCGGGCCTGGCTGGCCCTCCGCGTGCACAGCGTCTGGGACGGTCCCTGCGTGGGCTCCCGGGGACGGCAGCGGCGCGGGCGTGGGCGGGGCCTGCGCTACGGGGTGGGACGCTTTTATCCTTCCAATGGGAAGGGCTTGGACTTGAGTCACTCCGTGCTGTGTCCCGCTCGTCGGTCACGCGGGGGGGGGGGGCCTGGCGGGAACGACACCCGACTCGTCAGCGCTGCCCGGGTTGCAGGGTTAGACGTGACTTGTGTTTCTTTAACGTGCGTTGTTCGTCCTCACACAGGACAGACCGCGCGCCTCGCGCAGCTGAGTCGGGGTGCGTGCGTGGCAGCGGCGTGGTGCGGTCAGTGGGATGGGGGTGCGGGGGGCGGGGCGGGAGACGCAGGCGCGCGGCCGCAGGACCGTGGCGCTGGGTGGCGTCGCTCGGGCTGGTTCGTGGGGCGGGCTGCTCCCGGAGCCACCGCCTGTCCCCTGGTGACGGCGTGTGTCAGCGCGCCCCACGTGTCAGGGCTGGGCCCCCCCAGACTCCCCTGCGGGTCACAGTGTGACTCTCCGGGGGGTTTAGCTCAAGGAGCCGTCATGTGCGGGACCCGCTGTGCGTCCCCTCCCGCGGTGGCTGGGCCGGCTGTGCCCTGCGCGACGGTCCGTGTCAGCGTCTCGGTGTCTGCACCCCAGGGCACCAGCGTGTCGGCCCCGAGCCCGGTGGGCCCCGTGCCCCTCCCACCTCACCACGTCCCACCCTGAACCTGGCTTTTGACGTGAAGTCACCACATAAGTGGCTTCACAGCACCGCTGCGCTCACGGGGGGCGGCTGGTGTCGGGCTCCGCGGGTCCCCGAGGGGCGGCCTGCCACGTGGGCCGGGGACGCTCGGTGCGCGTGAGGCCTGTCACCACGCCGCGGTGGCCCGCCTGTGTGCAGCAGCCCCGGCGCGCTGAGACGCGAGGTCGCAGGTGCCAACTGGGCGCTGCGTCCGTGGGGGGCGGGTCCTTGTGGGCAGCGCTCGCTGGGGGCAGGGCCCCGCTGGGGACAGGGCCCCGCCGGGCTGGCTTCGGTCCCCTCGGTTCTCAGGCCTGAGGGCCACACCTGGAGGGCTCCACGACAGGGTGGGGCGGAGCCTGGGGTCGTGCTCCCAGAGCCACACGCCCTTGGCCGAGCGCCTGCCGCGCTGTGGGGTCGAGGGTTCTGAGCTGTAACTTGAGGCTTCCCTAGGAAAACCCCAGAGGCACCAGCCCCAGGCCGTTGGTGACCCCAGCCCCGCGTTTCTCGGAAGCCGGCTTCTGTGTCCCTCGGTGCTGGCCGCTCGGTCCCCCGTGCCCCTCGGTCCCCTGCGCCCCTTGGTGCCGGCCCCTTGGTCCTCCGCGCCCCTCAGTCCCCCGCGCCCCTCGGTGCCGGTGCCCCAGCTCCCCGAGGCCAGGCTCCGATGAGGGCTGGGCGTCCTCGCGGCCCGATGGGGTGCGCCCACGAGGCGTCAGTCTTGCACATCTGCTTAAGCCAGGCTCCCCAGCTCGGGGCCTGGCCCTCGGCGGCTAAGTGACAGTGTACGGTGACAATTAAGACCCCCAGGTCATAGCCCCTTCCTCACTTCATCTCAGGGGTGGGGACGGAGGCAGAGCCACCTGTGGGTGGACCCGGCTGTGCCTGGGGAGACGGAGGGTGTCTTGCCTCAGCTGGCCCCCAGTGGGCCCAGAATTTTAAGCATGGCAGGTGTGACGGAGGGAGTTTGGTGACACCTGCTGGCAGTCGCACCGTCCGCCAGGGAACAGGGCCTCGGCCTGTGTCTCACTGACCTGTCACAGGGAGGGCTTCCCTCTTGTCGTTGAGCGTCTTGCGCCCGGTGTGACACCTACACTATTCAGAGAAGGACCTCAGATCAGGGGGTGTCGTCAGCTTTGTTCTGTTGTCCTCACCCCGCCCAGCGTGCAGAACGTCTGTTTGTAAAGGGACCCCTGGAAACGTGACTGGGGAGTGACGAGTGGGTCCCGTCTGGGGGTGTGTGTGTGAGATGTGACAGTTCCCGGTTCGGAGCTGCGTGCCGTGTGCGAGCGGGCCGGGGCCGGGTGTCCCGGCCACCACCTCCCTCGCACCCCGTGCTTAGTGTCCGGCGCACGGGCGGTGTCTTGCCCGGAGGCGGGACCGAGCCGCGTCCGGTGGAGTCACGGGGGGGAAGGTTGATTCTGACGGACACAGTGTCCCGGGGACCCCCCCGACGGTGACTCCCGTAGGACACGTGCCCCCGGGAGGCACGCAGGTGCCTTGGTGGGGGGGGGGCCAGCTGCTGTGGTCGCCCCATCATCGTGTGGCCCGTTTTCCCGTCGTCGCTTGGAGGTGACGGGGCCCCAGCCGGGCCCCTCGACGGAGCCGCCTCGGCTGCGGGGGGCGGCGGCGGCCGCTGTGGGGCCGCCGCTCACGGTCGCGCCCTGTGCTTGCAGGTGTGGCCGACGAGGACGCCTTCCTGGAGGAGTGCAGGCACCGAGGCCAGCCCGCCGCCGCCCGCTCGCTGAAGCCGCCCAAGCCCGCCGCGCTGCCCCGGCACGCGCCCCCCGCCCACGGCTGCGAGGACGAGGACGAGCAAGGCCGACACCGGGCCGCCGGCAGCTGGGACCCCTCCGCGTTCTCGGCAGGTGTGCAGAGGGAAACCGAGGCCGGGCGCCCCCACCGGGCCCGCGGCCCCCCGGCCCCGGGCCAGGGCCGGGAGAAGGCGGCGCTGCGCTGCTGCGTGCTCACCTGAGGGCGGGCCCTCCGCTGCCCCGGCGCCCGCCCGCCATTAAAACGGGCGCCCGCCCGCCTGACGGGAAGAGGTGTGGTGTCTCGGGCGCAGGACGGCGGCCGCTGCTCCCCTCGACGCCCTCCTGTGCGACTCCGCCGGACACGCGCCCGGCCCTCGCGCCCTCGTCCTGCCCTCTGGGCCCCTGCTCGTGTCCGGTTCAGAAGGGACAGCTCGCTGCCCGGGGCCCGCTGCCCAGGCGGTGGCCGCCCGCCCCCGACTCCCTGGCTCGCCGGCTCGGCCCTGGACCGAGTCCCCACGGAAGGTTCCGGCTCATCTCTGAGGGGGTCGCTGGGCGTGTGGTTGGGTCCCAACGGCCCCACGGCCCGGCCTGCACCCATCGTGGCTCCCGCGGGCGCCCCAGGCTGCTGGGGGTGGGGTGGGGCCCGACGGCGCTGTCTGTGCACTGCGCTCCCCTCCCGGGGCGTCTGTCACCACGGAGGACACGCCCAGGCTCCGGTGGCTCCAGGCGCAGACCCCAGCCTGGGACCCCCAGCGCCACCGACAGCAGACGGCCGTGTGGTGGCCAGGCTCTGCGCGGTGGGCGAGAGGGCGGCCGGAGTCGGGGGTGAGGACGCCGCGGCCCTCCCGGTGTGCGGGCTGGGCCGGAGGCCGCTCCCAGGGACGGTGCCGCTGCAGAGCGCGTTGTGGCCGGCGGGGAGTGGGGCGGGGATAAGCCCTCCGAAGCTGCCTGCGCGCTCGGGCTGCACACCAGTCCCCGCGGGGTTGCCCTGAGCCCCGGGTCGCCAGCTGGCCTGCAGCCTGGGGACAGCGAGGGATGGGCTCCCTTCGTCCTGGTCCTGGTCCTTGGCTATGACGTTGGACCTGCCTCGGACCCTGGGAGCACGCGGCCTCAGCCTGCGCCCTTCTCCCGTCAGCCCCGCAGAGCCGGGTGGGACCCTCACGCGCACGCACACGGCCCGCGTGCCGCCCGCGGTGTCGCGCCCCCCGGAGCCCACAGTGCCGCCCGCGGGGAGCGGGGCGTCGGGGTGCAGCGTCCGTGCAGAGCCGGGTGCGGCCTCCAGGGAGCGCCCGTCCCCAGCAGCACGACTTGCTCCCCCGTCCAGCTCTGCAGACGCCAGATGTGGGGCGGGCACCATCCCCCCCACCCCGGTGCAGGGCGCCCCTCCTCCCGCGTGGGGGGCCCCGCCCGAGGCGGCCCCCGCGGCTGTCTGTGCCCCGGTGCGGTCCGGAGGGCCGTGCGGTTTTCTGCCAGTCGCGGACAATTCTTAGAAAGCAGCGCGTGTGAGGGGCTCAGTCGCCCGGGAAGCGCCCGGTGCCCCTGCTTGGCGCCCCCCGTGCGGCCGGCCGCCGGGCGGAGGGTCCCCCGGAGCGCTGGGCGACGGGCGCGCGGAGGCCGCCTGCCAGGGCCTGGGCAGTGCTTCTCCTAGACTGGAAACGGGCGCTCGCGAGACGCGCTCCCCCAGACGCTGGACTCGGTGCCGCGCGGGACCCCGACTCTGGCCGACACGAAGCAGCGTCGGGAGCAGCAGAGGGGCCCGGGGGGGCCTGTGGTCCGGGGACCGTCCAGCCCGCAGCTGTCCGCTCGGGCCGCCCTTGACCAGACCCAGCGAGCGAGGGTCACGGGCGTGGCTTGTGGCCTTCGGGCTGTTGACGGGCTGTCACTCACGCTGCGTGTCTCACGGGGACGAGCACAGCGGCGGCGTGTCCCCTTCGTGGCTGTGACACGTGAAAGTCGGGACCGTTCCACTGGAGAAAAGCGCGTGAATGAAGGAGTGACGTCACTTTTTCTCTTTTATTTTCTGATCGGAAGAGAGAATTCCCCCCCAACCCCCCAACCACACCCCCACCCCCGCCCCGCACCCCGGGAGCCGCAGGACGGGCCCCTCTGCAAGGCTGGCCTGGCGCTCACAGAGCTAACCCGCTGCCCGCTGCGCGTCTGTCTTGCTAACGACTCTAACCCGTCTGTCTGCCCGTCTCTGCCGGGGACTCCCGGCCGCCCCCCAGCGGTGTGTCCTGGGGCGGCCGCGAGGGGGGCGTGCTCTGAGCGGGGATCCGGCTTCCTGGGTCTTGGTTTCGTGTCCACTTTGACACGAATGTTTTGAGGACACGCGAGGAGCCCTGCTTCACGGAGGACGCTGCGTGTCCCCGGCGCTGTCCCCGCTCCCGGCCCCGGGAGGCACGCGCAGTCGTGTCACGCCGGGCAGGGCCCCTTGGCCTCGGGGAGGCGGGCCGTGCCCCTGAGCGCGTCGTTCCCCTCGTCGGGGGCCCTGGCCGGAGCCCTCTGTGGAGGGCGAGGGTGCGACTCGGCCCCCGCTGGCAGAGCAGGCAGAGCGCGGCTTGTCCTGAGTCCCCCCGGGGTTTGTCCCGAGTCCCCTGGGAGTTTGTGACGTGCGTGGCCGGGCCCGGGGAACCCCGTGCAGCCGTCCGTCACCATGGGGCCTGAGCCCGGGCTCCGTCCGCCCACTGAGCCCTGCTTCTGTCCACTCTGTTCCCTGGGATGTGTGGCCTTGACGGGCACGCGGCTCGCAGTGGGGCCATGAGCGTCAGGCGTCACCAGCGCTCCCCGTGCGGCCAGCCTGCCTCTCGGGCCCCTGGTCAGTAGCTGGGTGGCCAGTGTCCCCACAGTCCTGGGACCCGGGACAGGCTCCTGCCAGGTGGGAGCTGGGCAGCTCGGGCGGCCACGGCACCAGCCCCGTGTCCCGCCTTGTCACTGCAGGTTTGAGTTCGTCTGAAGCCGTGGTTTGGTGGTTAGGACGCCCGGAGCACGGGTGGTGTCTTG
>PVKZ01007549.1:0-22154 GCA_004027375.1 Macroglossus sobrinus | reverse complement strand
GGGGGGGGGGGGTTTCGGCGAAGGTTCAGTTTATCGCGGGGTGTGTCTTCAGCCACCTTCCCACAGTCCCCTCGGGAGAGGAGGGGGTAGGCCCGGGGCTTGGGGGAAAGGGGATGATGGGAAGGTACAGGGAGGGATGTCATGTGATGGCAAAGCCAGGCCCCTCCATCCAGGAGAGGGGCAGGTCCTCCCAACAAGTCCTCGCACCCATCTGCGGACAGACGGGCGCTGTGCTGGAGATACGAGGAGGAGAATGGGGGGAACTCGTGAAGCGGAGGCAGAAGCCAGAAGGAATCTGGCTCCGGTAAGAAGTGGAAAGTGGCCCCGGGACCCACACGCCGGGCCGCGCCCCCCCTCTGGGCCCCCCCCCCCCCGTCACCTCCTTGGTGAGATGAGGGCGGGCTGGACCATCCCGACATCCCTTCCAGCTCCCCAGAAGGTTGTGCGATGTCAAGAATCTGAAAAGCGCATTTCCCGATCTCTCCCATTCAGGGTACCTCCCCTCCACGTGGCGCGTTCCTGCTGTCAGTGCTGGCCACCTGGGTGTCACCTCCCCCCGCTGCTTCTTCCGACACACGGGGTCGGCGCAGCCCCAGCAGCGTGGACTTTCAAAGTGACTTTTGGGGCTGGGGTTAGGATTCCCCATTAGGGAGAGAAGAAAAAAAAAATAAAGTCCGGCCTTCCTACGTCACAGAAAGGAATACGATTCGGTCACAAAACGGAATGAAGCGCTGACACACGCCCCACGTGAATGAACCGTGAAGACACGAAGCTGAGCGGAGGAAGCCGGTCGAAAGGGGCACATCTAAGTGATTCCACGTACAGGAAATGTCCGGAACTGGGACAGCCACTGAGTCCGACAGCAGCTTAGATGTCGCCTAGGGCTGGGCAGTGGGGAGGCATGAGGTGCCTGCTAAAGGAAACTGGGTTTCCCCTTAGAGGGACGAAAACGTTCTAGAATTAGAGAGTGATCGTTAGTCACACGATTCTGTGACTATGTAAAAACTCTGAACCGTGTCCTTTAAAATAGTAAATAGTGTGGTATAGGAATTATAGCTCAGTAAAACTGCAACACGAAAGAAAAAATGACACCTGTTTCTTTTTATGTTTGTAATGTGGGTACTAAAAAATTGGATTTTATCGATGTGGCTCATGTTATAGTGCCACATTCATAAAAAAATCTGAATAAACGTAATTCTTCACTTTTCAAAATGAACACAAACCGTCTGGCTTCCTCCTGCATGCTGGACAGAGCTGGCTTCGGGGAGGCAGAGAGCCCTGGGCTGGGCATCCAGAGACTCAGGTTCTGTCACCGCCTGCGTGGTGACCAGAGGCCTTCACGTCCCCTCACCGGCCCCTGCTCCTCACCAACCACACGACCCTCCCCAGGCCACACAGCCTATGACCCCAGCTCCATCCCCAGGTAAAACCAAACTTTAAAACTGCTCCTTCTTCCCCAAATGTTGCTTATCTCCTCAAAGTGATCGACCTGAGAATAAAAGTAACTTCAGACAAACCAGGTAATTTACGGACCAAGCAGAATGACTGACTGGGTGGCAGGCACCGTCCCATGCCACTTCTCCCAAAGGATTTCTTTTGGAGGAATTCCTTTTGGGCTGCCCAGCGTTAAGTGCGTTAAAAGGGTGAAAATTCTATAGCTGATAGCAATGAATACGGGCACCACCCTCCTGGAATATAATTTGGCAATATACAACCAAAGGCCATAAAAAAATCCACATCCTTCCATCCAGCCTATCTCAAGGGAAGAACCCGAGATACAGAAATAAATATGAACATGGAAATGTTGGTATTGTTTGCCATGGCAACCACGGCCCAGGTAGGCACACACAAAGGCAAAGGGTTAACCAAGGGTTGGTGTGATGCTCGGGACAGAAAAGGTGAAGCTTCTTCCCTTTATTTTTGATGTAATTAGACTATATTTATAACTATAAAAAGCTGATACAATACGTCATCAAACGTACGAACGCATTGCCCATGGTGTCTACACAGAACAGAGATGAAAAAGAGCCTGTATGCTAAGGCATGGTCCTCCCCAAGAACGTCTAACCACAGCGTGGCGACACTCAAGCATCTCAGCCCTGATTTATCTAGAGTGTCGACCGTGATATTTACACTGTGTTTTTTCCCCCATCAGCAAGAGCCCTGTAATTACAGCTCAAGGGCACTAACACGCGCTTAGAACTCCTGAGAAGAGGAATCAGTCATTCTGATGGACAGCTTTCAGGTCATCTTCCAACCCAAGGAGAGCTCGGGGGGCGGGGAGGGTCCTGTAGCATCATTCTGTAGTGGGAACCTGAATGAAAGCACCTTATGAGAAAAGCATGTGGGTGGCCCCTGTCCTCTCCCGAACACCCACCAGTGTCAGCAAGAAGGTGCAGCTGAGGTGCGAAGGGCTCAGAGTCCACACTCGCCCCACACTGATGAGCTGGGTAGCCTGTGAGAGCCGTGTCACCTTGGGGTGCCTCAACTTTCTCATCCGTAAAGCGAAGGGCTGGGCTGCAGGACCCACAAGGACCTTCTACACCCAGGTTTCCTGCCCTGGGGTTCTCTGGCCAGCCCCCCGTCGTCTCTGCAGGGAAGGGGCTTTCCTCATCTGCGGGATCCCAGAAAACATGAAAACGGGGAGCAGAGCTGGCCAGCACAGTGGCCGTGTTCGGAGACGGAGGATTATCGGGCTGGCCAGCGGAGGCATCCCAGGGGAACAGGCCGTGAACGAACGTTTTACAGAACCCCGCACACAGGAAGGTGTCAGCACGCATGGGTCCTTTCTAGAAGGTCTCGAATCCTTGCCCTCCCTCCCGTACCCTCTGTGCTGGTAGCAGACTTCTGCTCCTGGGTTTTTTTCCCCAGTGAGGGCCAATCCACAGTGGGCGACATTTTTCAGAGGCAAAAATGTCACACTGATGGAGAATGCCAAGCCTGGATCTAAGGCACCTCAACGCAGGCCACCTCTTGAGCAGCAAATGTTCAACAGCAGCTCGGCTGAGAAGCTCAGAACGCAGATCACAGAACGTGCGGAGAGGACCACGTGCTCCCCCCGATGTAGGCACGAGAGGTGGTGGTGTGTCCTATGCGATAACTGGATCAAACCATCTGCCCTGGGAGAGGATGATCGTGAACTCTGCCTTTGGCCTCCCTGAAACAGAAGGTCATCCCTGGACGGCAACTCTGTCACCTTGGCCCAGAGCTACGACGTCTCAGTGGGGTACGGGAACACGCCCAGAGGAGATCCACGTTCTGAGACCCACAGGAAGCATGTTATTCTTGCCCGCTCCTGGCTCCCCTGCTTGGTGCTGCTTCTCCCAGGGGTCCTGGAAGTGTCTGGAGCTGCCGATTACAAAGCCCGACTCCTCTCAGGGGCGATGCTCCCGCATTGCCGGGTGACAAAGCACCTCCGCGGCCATTATCCCGTCTGAGCCTCACGGTGTCCTTCTGGGCGGCATCACCGTGCCCACGTTGCAAAGGAGGACGCTGAGGCTGGAGGGTGCTAGTAACTCACCCCAAGGTCCCAACACGATGGCCCGTAAAGGAGACAGTAGTAGCTCAGGGCTTTGTAACAGACTGGGAGACGTCAACACCCCGCTTCAGGAAGCGACAGACCACGCAGGTGGAAAAGCAGTGAGGACACCGTCGTCCTGAACAGCATTATCGATCCCCTAAGCCCAAGCGCTGTTTACAGGACGCTGCACCCAACGACAGAACCACCAGAACCTCACCAACAAAGACCACAGTCTACACCAGCACACGCACCCCTACACGTTTAAAAGAACAGACACCATACAACGTACATTCTCAGACCATACAGACGGCAAACTAATGGGGCTGCTCTAGAAATCAGGAACAGAAAGACAGCTGGAAACCCTCGACTATCTAGAGATGAGACAACATGCCTGTAAGTAATGCTTGAATTAAAGAAGTCTCCAGAACAGTTTGGGAGTGAGACAGACTCCGGTTCGGTCCCGGCTCTGCCATCTCCTACTGGGTGGCCTTGGATGATGAAGTCACTTCTTGGAGCCTCATCCCTTTCCTCTGCTGGGGAACAGAGAGGGTGCCCCGACCTCCATGGGTGGTGGTGAGGACAAGGCAGACACACACAGTTAGCACAGTGCCCCCTTCCCAGAAAGCACCATGGTTCTCCCCATCGCTGTCCTGGCGAATATCCCCTGCCCCCTCCCCGCATCCTGGCCACCCTGTGCCACCCTGTGCCACCCTCGCTCACTCTGTGCCAGAGAAAAGCAGATGTGACTGCTGAGTGCTGAGCCCTACCCCGCTCCATAGCCAGTTGGCAGCTATCTGCCCGGGCAAGCTCGACTGACAAAACACCCCGTGTATCCATCTGTCCCCACCAAGCGGTGACTGCCACGTGGACTCCTGGCACCAAAGAGAGGGCTCTCCTAGTCACGGGGTGTGAAGTGAGTCAGCTGCCGATGATCCACTAAACTCCCTCCCGAGACTACGCGAGAGGGAACCTCTAGTGCAAACCTCTGTCACACTGAGAAAAAGCAGCTCGTGGCACCGGCAGGCCTACCGGCGTCTCGAGAACCGATTGCACAACCCACGAAAAGGACGTTTCCGGAGGCCTGACAATGCTGCACGAGGCTCTGACTCACTAAGACGGGACTTATTTAAATTTGAAAACGAGCAAAAAATTGCAGCCGCCACAATAGGTCCTCGTCACGCGCCCGAGGAGACACGCTCATCTCCTGCTGTCACACGACGCCGTGGAGAACTATTTTTGTGAAATAGGCTTATGTGAGAATTCATCCTAAGAATCTAAAACAACAGGGTATCCGTGGACTCCCACACTATTTTTTTTTTCCCCCTGAGATGTGACAAATCTTTCCTTGCGAGGAATTTTCAAAGCAAGGCCACCAAGCCAAGCATCGCTCAAGAAGGAGGCCTCCGGGCTGTCCCACGGCGCTGTCTCCTGAGGGTCACAGACTCCGGGGAGGGTTACTGAGGTGGCATTTGTGAAACCCAGACACATACGTCTTCCTTCGAGGGAAGTCACACACTTCTCGGATGATACAGGCCGCCATGAAGGGCTTCGGAGGGTGACAGGCAAGGTCGTGTCTGCCCAGAGGAACTATTTCTGACATATTTACTGGCGAATTCCAAAGTCAGCCTCCGGGACACACCTCCCACATCATCTTGCTTCTCTAACCCACCCATCCACCTGATCACCTGGGAGACGAGGTCCCCACAGGACTTCCTCCCCTGACTGGACCCCTCGTCAGCCATCCCGGTGATGAGGAAAATGATTCTTCTTCTTATAGCTACACCGACTGAGCCCCAATAATCCAGTAACGCATCCGGCACAGTGCTTAGCACGTCATAGAATTAGGTGCTTCTTTCCACCAATAACCCTGAGGTCACATACCTCTGACTCCCTACACCGAGACGCGTTTGAGTACGTAACAGGCGTTCCATAAACACTCTACATGCACTTAGAAATGGATCTCACATCACTGAATCCAAAAAACCGCATCCTTCCGGCGACAGCACACGTGCCCCCACTGCCACTCACTCCTGTCCTGCAGCACGCGGTACCGGCCGGCGTCGGTGGCTGGTGCTGGACACATGTCACCCAGCAATCACCGAGTCATGCTAACTTTTCTGCCAGCTCAGGTTCCCTTTGGGAAAAGCAGCTGGAATGCTAGCCTCTGTTTCTCTGTTGCTGTTAAGTTTTTCCTTTTTTTTAATGGCAGAGAAGGTGGAGACGGAAACGTGAAATGGTTCGGGATGGATCTCACTCCAAGGACCCCTCACAGCCCGGTTTGGGACCCCTTAATAAGCCACCGAGGGGCGCCGGGCTCCCTGTAGCTCATCTCTCAGCCGTGTCTCCACTGTGGTCATTCAGGGGCTCTCAGCGGTCGGCAGGAAGCTGAAGGACAAGGAGCCAGGCCCGAGATGGGCCACACACATTCATTCAACGCCTTCAACCTTGGCTTTAACCATGAATAATTTAAGAAAAACAAACAACTTTTAAAAGAAGCCAGCCTGGCCTTTAAAATAGGAGCGAAGTGAATACAATTCTTCAGAGACTGGTTTTCTTACAAGAATCACAGACCAGTCCGGTGACCTCAGAGATCATCTGGTCCAATCCCCTCACTGTGGAGGCGCTGAAGGGTCAAGGGCCACTCACCTGCTCAGGTAACAGCCCAGGAAGGGCCAGAGCCAGCTGCCAGCCCGCAAGCCCCTTCCAAACCCTGCCAAGCTTGATTTTGTCTTCAAATTCAACCTGACCAGAGCTATTTATTCACTGAAACTACAAGCTCATGGAAAGTCTGACTTCTCGATCCAAGGCACAGAACTGCGTCCGGGATCACATAACTCCAAATGGACTCAGAATCCTGCCCCACAGAGCCGAGGCTGGCGGGCACCGGACCGCGGTGAGCTCATGGTCCCTGCCGTAATCGAGTACTGAAGGCAGTTATTTTAAGTTTGAATGCAACCTGCTTACAGCTCTCTGGATGGAACGCAGTTACTCAAACACTTGGCTTTCGCCATTCGCTAATTTTATAAAACCTTAATATTTTAACTCTTTAGCAACATCAACATAGAATAAAAGAAGATAACTCATTAAAGCGAGCAAAGCCTTATCAACTTTTGGAAAAACATCTAAGTCGATGACTCTTCACCGGGAATGCACGGCTGGCCTCGGCGGTCAGAGGCCTTCCGTCATCAGGCCAGGCGGAGACCGGGAGGGGCGTCCCTGGCCTTGGGGACCTCCAGGCCCATCTGGCTGCTGAGTGCGGGGGGGAGTGGACTTGCCTGGACTGTGTGCCAGGAGAAGTGGACTAAGCTTCGGGTGCTTGGGGAGTCCGTGTCAGGCCTCTTTCCTGGCTTCTTGTCCATTTTTTTTTTTTTTTTCCAGCAGAAATCGCCAGCGCTCCATGCCAGGCTGGTCTTTTGCAACGTCTGGGAGAATTCTCTCCCCAGGAGCAGGGTGGGGCCCAGGGCTCCGGCATGGAACCACGGTGACTATGGCCCTTTGTGCTCTTGCTTTTCTTCAGCGAGAGCTGCACCGATGGCAACTGGGGGCGACGGTGTCCTGACTCCTGTGTCTGTGCAGTGAGCGCTATGCTGTGTCCCCAAGCTTCAGCTCAAGGCAGTGGCCCTCGGGAGCTGTTCATTCCAGCTATTAGCCGCGGCTTCGCTGGGGTTGGCTTAGCATCTGTGTCTCTGTCGGCAGCACGGCATGGTGATTAGGAACGGGCCAGGTGCACGGGTTCGAGTCCCGCTTAAGGCGCTGCCTCTGTCTCACAACTGCGACACGGGGAGGACTGCAGCACCCTCCATGGGCTGGTGAGGAGGGTCAAATGAGCCCACGGATGGCACAGAACAGGCACTAAATGTGTGTTGGCCCTTATTATCAGACTACTGTTCACTGCAATTCTTTTTTCATAATCTCCTGACCAGTAAAGAACTTCTGCTTCACACCAATGCCAACTGCCCCGAAGGAAGATGACAGCCCTTTGTCCTCTAGTCTAATGGGCTACTTTCCACACACACTCGGACAGCAGTGCAGATTTCTGGAACAGACGAGTTGCCTCCATGTTCAGGATCATAATTAGAGACGTGCCCTGAAGTCTTTGTTAAACGGCTTACGGGTAAAAGTCCCCTTTTTGCAAGGGTGACACATTCCGCCATACAAAGACCCAGCACTCCTCCAGCATGCTGCTCGCTGGCCCAGGGACCTCCCGTGTGATGGCACTTGGCACGCCCCTGTGGCCCTCGCTCTCTGCTCCCCACAAACCCTATGATTTTGGACATCAAGGGCCTTGGGGTCTCTTTGTACACCCTCCCGCAGCTCACTCCAACTTCCCTGGTCCTACAGCACCTCCTCCTGAAGGCGTCCCACGCTCCGTCCCCACAGCTACCCTCCCCTGCCCCCCCAGCTAAAACAGCACTCCCGCCAAACCTCTGAGCCACAGCAGGCGGCCAATTCACCTCCGTTAACAATGACGTCACTGAATGAAGTCTTGGCTCCCAGACTCCAGTTCTCAGAGACACCACTGAGAGGTCAAGGGCAGAGTGTCAGATCAGGGGGGATGGGGGCAGCAAAAGTAAAGCCTTCCATTAAGGAAAGGCTGGATGGCTGTGTCTCTTGAGCACCTCTCCTTCCTTCCTTCCTTCCTTCCTTCCTTCCTTCCTTCCTTCCTTCCTAACTTCCTTCCTTCCTTCCTAACTTCCTCCCTCCTTCCCTCCACCGCCATATCGATCAGGTGCCTCTGATGGGCCAGACGGACACACGAAGTGCCAGACACACTGCACAGCTCAATAAATACTTGCAGAAAGAGGGAAAGCTGAGAACAGTGTTGCACCCCCTGCCTCTCCTTCCTCCCAAGGACATCGCAGTCACCCTCCTGTGGCAGTCCGCTCGTCTGCCCTCCCCAGAGCCTGCCACCAGCCTGATGGACAATAGGGGAGCACTTGTTCCTCTCCACATGGACTGCTCAGGACTGCCAGCTCCGAAGCCCGCCATGGGACTCCGCCTCTCTGGCAACGAATTCGGTGCTCGGACGGTGCCAGTTACTCGGGTCCCCGTGCAGGGAGACTGAAAACAGCGACAGCGGGCTTGTTGTTCACAAAAATATGCAATATGCTTTTTTAAGGTTGTCACCTCACACCCAGACTATTGCAGTAGCCCTGACTCCACACCCTGGTGCCTTCTGCACCCCACCACCAGGCGAGTGCTTTGCCAGCTGTGAGCTGCTCTGGGGTCGAGATCTGAGTTGAGAAACATCGGCGGACACAGCACGCCTGTCCGCACTGGCACCTAGGACTCCGCGCCACCAGTCTGGGTCACTCCTGCGTCCCCTCCCAGATGTCTCCAAACACACCAATGGATTCAGTACCTCCCAAACAAGGCTTTGCCCACTCCACCTAATAAGATGCACTCCCTAGCCTTCCGGAAACTTCTTTTACCCTGCCTGACCTCTCCTCCACAACCCTGGGGTTGAGCAGGGGGCTAGCTCTGAGTGAGGCTGTCTGAGTTTACATTCCTGCCACATGGCCTTGGGCAAGTAACTCAGCCTCAGTTCTCCATCTGCAAAATGGGAACCACAGGGAAGGCTCCCTCCTGGTGAGGCTGCAAACCCAGGTGAGGTCCCCCATGAAACACCCCTGGCTGGAGGGCTGGGGCACAGGACCGGCAGCAACGGGGTGTGCTTGCACGCCCATACCCAGTCTGTGCAGGTCACTTCTCTCCAGGAAAAGTCACCTCCACCCTCTCACTAGGCTGTTTCCCGAGGATGGGTACCAGCTCCTGCGTTGTTGGTGGAACGCACGCCCCCCCAGTTCTGCCCCCCCCCCCGCGAGCACCTTCGTCTCAGCGTGAGCCAAACTGCCAGACTCTAGCTGGCCACGCCAGACCATATTCCTACAGAGAAAATCTAGACCCGCACCCCCACTGGGCTCCCCGCTCCCCCTCTCCACGCGCTGCCCGCGGCGAGGCGGCGGTGTGGCCGCAGTCGAGGACGCGGCCCAGCTGGGCTGTCCTATCCCTACGAGGCTGGCCTGGCCGCAGCCGAACTCCGCACTGTTTTTCCACACGGCCTCTCTTCCCGAGGCATTCCCCCGCCCCCCGAAAGTTACCCCGAGAGGGTTTCTCCGCCCGCCGCCCCATCACCCCCACCACGCCTGCCGGAGCCCGGCTCGCGGATACGAACACGAGGCCAAGGGCCGGAGCGGGGCGCACTTCTCTCTCGTCCCTAACCCACCTCCCTCCCCCACCTCTCCACAGGTCGTGATCCAGGGCCCCGACCGGCTTATTCAAAAGGAGCCGCTTTCATTTTGGTAGCGTTGGCTCCAAGCACGGGAAACAAGGCAGGCGGCGACGCCGCTCCCACGTCCCGGGAAACCGGGGCGCGGGACGCCAACACTGTCCCTTTCGAATAAGAAGTGAAAAGTGTCCGCGGACTGGATCCGCCATAGAACGAGCGCACGGTTCATTTTAAAAGGGAACGCGGGGGCCGGGTCGGATGCAGAGAAGCAGAAGGAAAGGCAAGCGACAGAAAGGAGTCTTTTGGGGCCAAATGCCTCCGGCTTGCTCGACACAGGGCACCTTTCCCAGTCCCGAACTTTTGTCCCCACCCCTCACCCCCCACACTGATGCCCACATTCCTGTCTGCTTTGTCCCCAGGGTCCCTGGCGTGGGATGCGTCCCCGCAGGGCACGCAGCGGCCGGCCACCAGGCGGGACGCCCCCCGTTACCTTGGTGAGCGCCCGGCGCCCGCCGGACGTGGGCGCGCCCCGGGCTGGACGCAAAGCTGGGTTCAGAAAGAGCCGGCGGGACCGCTGCACCCCACCCCACCCCCCGGGGGGGCTGGTGCCCGAGTTCTCTCCCTTGAACCCCGACAACGCCTCCCTGCCCCTCGTCTCGCCCGCAGGGCCCGCGGAGGCGGCTCAGGGCGGGGACGGCGGGACCCGGGAGCTCCCCCGAGCGCGGCGGGGCGCGGGGCGCGGGGCGCGGGTACCTTGGCCGCAGGCGCCGCGCTGCAGGACGATGAGCGGCGGCTGGCGCTGCCTCTCCGAGCGGCGGCTCGCGGCGCGCAGCTGGCACAGGTTGGCGTACGTTTGGGCGTCGCTGCCACACACCGGCTCGCTGCTGGCGCACACGCAGACGCCGGCCTGCGCGCGCCGCCGCACCGTGGCGGACGCGGGCACCCCGAAGGGGACCACGCACTGCAGCCCCTCGCCGCACGGGCCCTCCTGCAGGCCGCAGTCGGCGCCCTCGGGCGCGCCGCACACCTCGCAGCAGCCGCACGCGTCCAGGACGCGGCCCCCCTCGCAGGGCGCGGGCGGCGCGGGGCAGCGCCCCCGCTCGCAGCGCTCGGGGCAGCCGGCGGCCGGGAGCGGCGAGCGGCCGGCGCGGGGCGGCTGCGCCGAGACGCGCGCCGCGGGCGGCGGCAGCAGCAGCAGCAGCAGCAGCGGCAGCAGCGGGAGGAGCGAGGCGCGCGCGGGCGGCATGGCGACACCGACGGCGGCGGGCGGCGGGCGGCGGGCTGCGGGCTGGAGAGCCGGAGCCGGAGCCGGGGCCGGGGCCGGAGGGACGGCGGGCGGCGGGTGCGAGTGCGCGCGGCCGCGTGGCCCAGCCCATTGGCCTCGCGGCCGTGACGAGCCGCTTTAGAGCCGGGCACGGCGCCCGGGCGGGGGCAGGGCGGGCGCGCCGGGGCACGGCGGGGCGGGGCGGGGCGCGGGGCCGGCCCCTGGCGGAGCTCGGTCTCCGCCCTCGGGTCCCACTCATCCGCGCGCGCGCTCTCACCGCGGCCCGCGACCTCGAAACGGGAAGGAGGCTCTCTCTGCCAAGGCGCGCGGGCCGTGCGCGCGAGGGCGCCCGAAAGTTCCCGCAAGCTGCCGAGCTGGGGACCCGCCCCGGCAGTGTGGGGGGAGGGGAGGCCCTGCCCAGGCCACGGGAGGCAGGGGCACCGCTGGCCGCAGTCACGCGCTCCCGAGGAGGAGGAAGAGGAGGAGGGCGAGCACCTCTCTGTCCTGGAACCGACCCGCGTGTCCAGCACACGCGACCGTGGCCGTGGACCCCGAGCGACCATACAAGAAAGACTGCGCCCAGACCCAAAGTGGAAAAAGCGAGGCGCAAAAGTGATTAGAATATAATCGTTGGCGTCTGGTCCCTTTAAAAAGCTGTGACGGGCGGTATGCGTGCTCCTCCTACACGCACAGAGTCGCTCCTGAAAGGAGCCGTGGAAAGCTCATGAGCAGGCGGAGGACGTGGGGGTCTTGGGTGGGCGAGGGGCTTTGCACTGTTTGAACAGCCTGAGCAGCAAACACTGCCTGGTGATCTCAAAACGCCGTTTTTAAATAGCTCGCTTTTGATCTCCCACTTGAGAGTCTTTGGCGCATTTGGGACAGGCGTGGATCTGGTTGTCATCAGCGGGAGGGGCGGGGGCACCCCTGGAAGTGGGGTTCCTCACTGCACCAGGCCTCAGGCAGTGGCCTCTGGCCCGCAGGGGGCAGATGGGCCAAGCTTGGGCCCAAGGGCTGGGGCAGGAGGTGGGTCGGCAGGTGCCTTGCCCCTCACAGAGGCACCTGAGGGCTGGTGGGCAGGGCGTGAGAGGGGGCCAGGAAGGCTTAGGAATTTTGCACTATTCTGTCTTTGGGTCGTTCCTTTGTGCACACACTACTTTCCCAACAACAAAAAAATTACAGTAGTTTAAAAGTAAACTCCAAATGTTTATAACCCCCCACCCACCAAAGCTCCCCCCCCAAATGTAGCCATGTTGGTGTCCAGGGGCCGGGAAGCTGGAGGTCCAGCGATGTGGGGTGTGAAAAATACACTGGGGTCCCAAGCAGGGGTCCCTAGACCCCAGGGCAATATTTCCTGCAGCTGGAACCTCATCTTTTGGGAAGGAAAGGCCTTGACTGAGAAGACACTCAGCTCTGGGTACTGGAGAGGGGCAGTGATGATCAGAGGCCCTGAGTGCTGGCTAGATGACCACCCAAAAAGGGGGCAATCAGGGTGAGGGGAATAATTAGCAAAGCCGATCAGCAAAGGAAAAAAACTCCCCAGTACAGTCCAGTGCACAGTGGGGGTGAATACACTGGTGAAAAAATGCCTTTTGTCCATCCGATGAGAAAACCTGAGGTCCAGAAGAAGAAAAAGAGACTCCCCGAACCTCACGAACAAGAATGGCAGAGCCGGGACACCTAAGTGGTCTCTGCCTGCAAGCCCCCAGCCTCCACCCCGAGCCTGCACTGCAGAGTGAACTAGCTGCTTCAAAACAAAATGTGGGCACAGCCTTCTCACTGGGTGCTGGGTGGGTCTCCAGGCTCCTTCTCTGTGAGAGAATTAAGTCCCTGAGGATCCCACGGGGTCCCTTGCACCCCCTCACCCCATTCTCCACTCCATCCTTTCTCTTTACTCTGCAACTACGGAACAACTTGCATTTTCTGAGACACACCAACCTGCTCCAAGTCGCTCTGTCTTCGCCCATGCTCTTCCAGGCCCCTGAAATGCCCTTCCTCCTCTCCAGTGTGGGTCAGTGTGACCTAGCGAAGCAAGCAGGAGCCATGCCATCCGATGCGCTTGGATTCAGAATCTCACTTCTGGCCCTTAATTCTGTGACTTCGGGCTCATTGTGTAAGAATCTCAGGGACCTTCACCAGGAGGATGGCAGTGACCGCACATCTCCCTGGAGTGACTAACCTCAGGGTGTGTGTGGCGATGGGACCACACCTGTGAGCGTGCACAGCCTAGTGTGTAAGGGCGATGATCAGTAAATGCACACCACAGAGGTCACATGACTGTTCCCCCCGGGGGAGGCAGATGGTGCCACCTGCCACTGGAAGCCACGCTGGTGGTTTCTCTGGGAGGAGTGGACAGAGGGGAGAATGGAGGGAGGACTCAGCAGAACCTGAGAAGCAAAGTCTTCAGCACCCAGGGTTTTAGGAGGCCCATCGTCACGTGACCGTCTCCCAGATGTGAGAGCCGCCCACCCACCTGCTCTGATGATGACTCGGATCACCAAGAAGATGGGCAACAGCCCACACAGGAGGGTGTTGTGTGTGTGCCTGTGTGTGCCCATGCCCGTGAATGTGCAGAAGACCGGGATAAATCACGGGAAGCTGGCATCATGGGCCCACCGTCAATTTTCCCGGAGTCCTGACGTACCCCTATCTAGAAAGATCTGTCCTTTCTCTCTCTCATTTCTTCCATTTCTGATGCCATTTATAAAGACAGTTTCTTAAAAGATGCATTTTTTTGATCCATCATGAAAACGCATTTCTCACTCGCTAGCTCTTGGCACAGATTCCGAGAAAAAATTTTTCCAGAGAAGAGAGGGCTGTCCCGAAGCCACACGGGTGCATGCCCTCCATCCGCTCTGTGGCCCCAGTTGACAGCATGGAAGCTCTAAGTTTGAACAAAGTCAAGTCTCTAAATGAATAATGAACGATGAAGCACCACGGCTGCTGAAGCCTTGTCTGGGGAAGGAACCTGCTGAACTAGAACAGAGCAGCCATGTCTGTCTGCCCAAGGGGGAAAGCTCTCCCACATGGCACTCCCGGGAGCCTGGGGGTCTCGTACAGCCTTGCCTAGCCCACAGGCCCTAAGGCCTAAGGAACTGTAGTAATAATTTTGTCTCTTCCTAAAGCATATCACTCCCCTGCCCAGTCATGTCCAGGGCGTCTCAATCCCAGTAAAATGAAGTCTAAACGTCTTAACCTGACATCCAAAGTCCACCCAGTTGGGAAATTTTCAAACTATCCAGCACAGCTAGAGTCAGGAAAGGGGTCCCCGTGGCAGGAGAGGTAGCTGGACGGGGGGGAGGGCCAGGCGGTCCTCCCAGGGGCTTTGGGCCTCACACTGGTGAAGCCTGCTAAAATTAAGCAGGCTTTTAAGGAGAAGCATCCTGGCAGAACCGCCTTGCTGCAGTGTGGATGGCAGACTGGAAAAAAAAAAATGAATTCAGTGACATACATTTGTAAATAGGAACATTATTAAATCTTAGCTTAAGGAGCGCTTTGGATTGAATTGAGGATGCAGTTAATGGAACCAACTAGGTAAGAAGTAAAAAGATTCCATCGGCTTCGTAACGATTCATTTCAGCACAACCTCTTCAATGCAAAATCTCCTTCAAAAATAGTGCAAACGACGAGTGCTTAAAATAGTTTTGAGAACTTCCGAGACGCTTTAGAAATACTAGCATTTATAATATTAAATCACAAAACATTTGTGTGCATTAATTAACAACCCCTAAAAAACCAATCCCAGGCCTGGCTGCTGTTCTGTGTTTCAATCTTTCAAAATCTATAGCTTAGATCTTGCATTAATTTAGACTCACGTTTCTGTGAAATCAATTACAAAAAACCAACAGTCCACGTTACATTAACTGGCTCCTTCCAACCTATTTGCTTTAGGAACTTTATGACCAAATTTTTCCACTCCCAAGGACCAAAGATTACACACCAGTTCGACCAGAACCACAGGCGGTTGGTCACCACTGTGTCATAACGAATGACAGCTTGTCAATTTTCTGTTATACAGTGGCAGCATGGAAAGCTGGACAAGGTCACATGTGGTACATGCTGAGGTTGGGCAAGAAATTAATGAGCCAGGATTTTGAATATACTGGTAAAAGAATTTTTTTTTTTTTAAAGGAGAGTTTCAACCTTGGAGTTATTTCATTGTCTAATTATGTAAGCATTAAAGTGTGCACCAAGGGCCAAAGTTCCATCAGCATCACAATGCCTAAGTGTTTTTGGCAGCAGGATCTCCAAGGTGCTTGGATGTCAGATTGTTAAACCAGCTCGATCTAAAAAGTCCAGACTCTTTCTCTACAAACTTGCATTGTTATTTTCTTACATAGACTGCCAAGTGTTATTTTTTTTTTTTTCAAATCCCTGAACTAATGAGAACAAACGTGAAATGTAAAGCTGGGAGAACATAAAAGAATGATATAGTTTTTCCAAAGATGACTCTAACAGCCTGGGCCAGAAATCCCTGATGGCTGAGGGTTCTGCCTGCATCACTGTAGCCCCAAACCCAGCCCACAGCCCGAGGGGTCCCCCAGATGGCCTCACCCAGTACCAATCTCCACCCAGTGCATCTTTCCATTTTCTTTGTCTGGCAAACGGCTGCTACATTGGAAAGATCTATTGATACTCTTGACTCGCCGGCTGTAGAGAATATCTACCTCTAAAGACTTGAACTAGACACATGCTGAATTCGTCCTGGTCCAGCCTGGACCCCGCTGCGGCCTGAGCACTGAGGCCAGTAGGCATCAAACCTGGGCATGAGCCGGCAGCAGCAGGATGGCTGCCTGCAGCTCAGGTGGCCCAGCTCTAGCCTCCAAGTTTCCTCCTCAGCAGGTCCCAGGTAAGGCCTGAGAATCTGCATTTCTGACCAGTTCCAGCTGGTGCTGATGCTGCTGGTCAGGAACCCCCACTTTGGATAACCAGGCACTAAGTCAGTCTGTGTCCCCTCCTGTCCTGGTCCTTCTCTGCTCCTGTGCATACCTTCACATCCCCAGTGCGGGTGGTACCATGGGGGATGCGGGGGAGGAGCAAGGAGCAGAAAGCCGACCTCAGAGGGGCTTCTTCGGAGAGAACCCTGGTAAGTCTTAGGGAGCGGGTGAGAGAGAGGGGCTGGCGAGGTGGGGGTGGGGGAAGGGCAGAGCAGAGACGCCGCTGCTCCCGCTCGCTGAACGTGGAAGAACTCGGGCTTACCAGGGGATTGATCAGGACAGGGATGCGGTCGGATGCGTGCGTGGAAAGCCCACCTGGACCGGGTGGAAGCTGGTCTGAGGGATGGGCGTGCAGAAGGAGGGGCGTGTCTAGATGCAGGTGCCCGCGGGAGAGGAGACGGGTTGGTAACTGAGAGTTCAGCTTGGGTTCCAGCAGCTGCCACCGTGCAGTGCAACGAAGAAACAGGGTGCCCTCTGCCCGTCCCAGGCCGCCAGGAGCCCGGCCTTCCCCTTCCTCCTCCTCCTCCTCCTCCTCGGCCACAGTGATGCTTGGCCGCCATGTGTGAGGCTGCAGGGGCCACCGTGCAATGTCCGTGGTGCTGTCCCCTAGCCAAGCCGGTTGCCACCCGGTTCAGCCTCTGCAGAGGAGTCCTTTCCTCAGTCACACAAAGGGGTTGGGTACCCTGAAAACTTGGTCCCAAATTGCGGGTGACCTCGGGGAGGGTGTTCTCTGCTTTCAGAGTCCTCTTTTGCAAGAAGAGGTGATAGAGATCCCTGCTGTCCTTTAGAAGGAGCTTTTTAAAAATGCTGGTACCGCCCAGGAATTTGGGAAAATTGATTAAATTCAGTAAATTTTAGTATTAAATCAGTGCTGATGTTCTGATTTTGATCATTTTATTATGGTTGCGTAGTTTGGTGTTTTGTTTTGTTTCGATTTTTTTTTTTTAAGAAAATACACACTCAACTATTTACAGGTAAAGGGCCTTCATGTTTGCAACTTATCTCAAATGTTTCAGAGCTCAAGAAAGATTAAGCAAGTGTGGTTAACCTTTCAGGAATCTGGGTTAAGGGTAAGTGAAGAGTTTTGTACTAGTTTTGCAACTTCTCTCTAAGCCTAAAAAGATTTCAAAATTTAAAGAAAAACTTTTCTAAAAGGAAAAAAATAAATCCCCTCATCCGTTGAATTAAAACCTTAGAGGCATCAATCTGTACATGAAAAGATGCTCAACATCACTAGGCATCAAGAAATCAAAACCACAGTGAGATGCCGCTAGGAAGGCTCCAATCAAAAAGCCAGGTGGTCACCAGAGATGGCAAAGACGTGGAGAAATGGGGACCCCCCCACACATTGCTGGTAGCAGTCAAAAATGGTGCAGCTGCTTTGAAAACAGTCTGGCCATCCCTCAGATTAGCACGTGACCCAGTAATTCCACTCCTACGTAATTGCTAGAGAAAAACAGAAGCACACATTCACCTACAAATGTGTCCAGAGCATTCAAAGCTGCAGCATTCATTACGGCCAAAAGGTGGAAAGCCCCACTGTCCACCCATACACTGGAATATCACTCAGCAGTGAAAAAGGGCGAAGCACTGACACCTGCTACGACACGGATGAACCTTGAACACGTGACCCTAAGTGAAAGAAACCAGTCACGAAGGACCACGTATTAGACGATTCCGTTCACGTGACGTGTCCAGGACAGGGAACCTACAGAGACATAAAACGGATTGGTGGTTCCTCCAGAGGGCTCTGGGGAGGCCGAGGGGAGACAGGGGTAATGGCTAAAAAGTAAGAGGTTCTCTTTGAGGTGCTGAAAATATTTGAAGATCGATGATAGTGATGGTTGCATATATCCAGGGATACACTAAAAACCATCAAATTATGTACTTTCACATGGTGAAGTGTATGGTATTTGAATTAAGTCTCAATACAGCTGCTTTTAAAAAAACAGCCTCTAGGGGGTGTGACTGAGCATCCTTGGTGTCCGGTTTTCAGAGACCCCCGGGGACTCAGATGATGAGTGGCAGGGCTGAGCACCAGCCGGGCCCTGGCGATGCTTTGTGAATACGTGTTTACTCCATCCGTTTATTCTACGGCCAGGGTGATGTCCTTAGAGATACTGGGTGGCACTGGGAACCCCATCTAACTCCAGCTCTTATTTAACCAGCAATCTGGGTGCAGATGGGCCACCCCACTGCACCACCCCCCAGCCCCGGCAGGCTGGGACAGGAGAGCAGGCACTGCTGTCCTGTCGGTTGAATTAGACGCTTGTAGCCGAAGCCAAGTACAGCATTGAAGTAGGACCTCTTTATCTTGATTTTCATTTACTTTCCTCCCTTAAATTGGTTCTTTTTTTGATGTAACCTCCAGATGTTGGCACTCCTGGCTGGCATGGCACCAGCAGAGCGTTGTCCCTGGTGAATCACGGCCCAGGTACTTTTCCACTGGGCCTACGGCCACAGCCTGCTCCATCCTGCATTACAGCCCTGTCACCTCACGTCATTGCAGAGACTGTGTCTCTCCCCCTTCTTGGGTGCAGTGTCTGGGTGCTGAAGCCCAGGGCCAGGCACCTAGTAATTACATTATCTGCTATTTCTTTAAAAAATAATCATCGTCGTCAGTTTTAGGAGCCAGGCCTGAAAGCCAAGCTCTTGCCTTTGCATCAGGCTTCCTGTCCCAAAGACCTGCGCGGCTGGATGGAAGGGGAGGCAGAAATGACGCAAGCCTTCAACCTAAGGAAGACCCAGCCCAGCCACCGCAATATGCAAAGGGAACTCAGGAAGTCTTCACTAAAGGCCCAGCTTCCCGCGAATCCCTTGGAGATGCAGGAGGAAGCAAAATAATGACCCAGGGAGATACTCAAAGAAATGCAGGCTGCGGAGACTGCGAGTGCTGTTTGCTCCTGACTGGTTAAGAAAATGATCGTCACTCAAACCTGGAGGAGACAAAGCCTGAGTATTAACAGGGGAGCTTAGAAGAGGACCCCCACTCACGCCTGCTCCCCAAAGCTCCCCTCCGCCCCCTTGCCCACTCGCAGGCCATCGTGTGCATGACAGTGGATCGATAACCAGAATGTCAGCTCCCTGTGGACAGACACCCGTGTCACGGCTCCACCCTGGCCCCTGGCATGGGCCAGGCACATCGCAAGAACACAGAACCTCTTAATTTCTTGTTGCTTATATGGGACACGCAGGACTTAAAATTTTCTGTATGTCTTCATCTGAATTTCAAGGACAATATTTTATGCCATATGGCGTGGGCTTTCGTGACACGTTGTCACTTAAGGTTTAGGAGCGGTCGCATAATTGACAGGCATATCTTCTCCCCCTGCCAGCCACGGCCGTGACCAGGTTTTTCCAGAGAGAGAGGCTGCTCCATTTTGCTTGGGCCCCAGGCCAGAAATGACGGAAGGGCAGGGCTGTCGCCGGCTCGCAGTGGGCATATAGCATGACCGAGCAACAAGTCTCTACGGGGACAAGCCTCTGAGGTTCTGCCCCATAATTTGTCCCATAACAGAAGTATTCCATCCAGCAACAATTTCTTATCTGTAGGAAGCCCTTGAACACTATTGATTGAAATCAACGAAGCACAGTATTTCTTCTGCTGGGAGGGGGGGAAAATGGCTGAGCACCACCAAAGACATGTCGTGGCGTTTATTAATGCCTGTGTGACCTTAAAGGCTAAGGACAAGAATCGATCATGAGCCGAGCTCCATGGCGTCAGCACAAACATGGGGACAAGGAGGCTCCTTACGAGCTGGAATGCGGCTGTTCCAGAATCGGAGCAAAGTCCGCTTTCGGCGTGTGCTAGCTCCTCTCCTGGGGCCCTCCTGTCACTCTGTGCAGGAGGATACGGGCTACGAGGCCTCCTCTGGCATCGAGTCCGAACCCAAAGCAGGCAGAAGCTGGACCAAGCTAGGAGCGGATGGCCAGGGCCTTCTGAGGCCACGGGATACAGCTATTGTTCTGAGAACAATGCGACACTATCAAAGCCTGTCACTCAGGGGAGTGACAGTCTGATATTTCAAATGTGTGACTAGGTTGTAGGGAGACTAGTAGAAACGTGGATGGAACAGAAACTTTCTCAGAAATCATAAACTATGAATACTGACAAAAGATAAAAACCTTAAATAAACCAGTATTTATGGAGAAAGAGAAATAGCTGTCAAAAACCAATAAAAGTCACCTCTGGAAAAATTCTTGAGGCCAAATGGTTTCATGGCTGAATTCCTTGAAACTCGAAATGAAAAGATAATTTCATGCTCTTTAAACGGATAAAGAGCATGGAAAAAAAATGAAAAACTTTCCAATTTGTTTTACAAAGCAGCACATTCTGATATTAAAACTTATGAAGGATAGCATCCCTTCTCTCCCTAGCAAAAGAGATTTACAAGTCGGTGTCATTTACAGGGACAGGAATGGGACTACGAAATCTGAGGCCGTCTGGCATATTAAAGAATAGAGTGAGAATGAAAGAGTGATATAATTATTTTTCACATCATCTCGATACATTCTCAAATCCCAAAAAGTATCTAATATTCCTTCCTGAGAAAAGTTTTTTTTTTGGGGGGGGGTAACTAAAAAAATAAAGGAACTTCTTTAACATGATAAAGAATATCTCAAGTCAATGACCATCTCCATACGTAATAAAACGCCAGAAACATTCTTGTTACTATCTGGATACTTAGCACTAGAAGTTCAGGCCAACTTAGTAAGAAAAAGAAATACTAAAAAATAAAAATACTAAATAAAAATACTAAAAAGAAAGAAAGAAATGCTGAGAAAGAGGTTGGAGGGTCATTTATTGCAGATCAGATTATTGCCTTTTTGAAAACACAAGAGATTCAACTAAAAAAACAAATAGTACAGTAGCCAGTTTTAAAAATTAATTTATGTAAGCTATGAGCTTTGCTATCGACCAGCAGTAAGTGGCTAGAAAATAACAGGAAAAAAAAAAAGACACCATCCAATAGCACGAAGAAGATGAACTACCTAGGAATTCACATAACAAAAAAATTTCTAGGAGATGAGTAAAGTCACTGAAGAATTTTTTAAACACCCTTGGCTGAATGGAGAGCCATACTCTAGTATTCCTGGATGGGAAAAATATAACTGGGATCTGCCAGTTTTCACCCTGAGGGTACATACATTTCAGCATCTCAAGGCCCCTCCCGCAGGACGTGGGACCGTGGCCCCACCTCAGAGTTCCGCAGGGGCATTTCTGCTGCCCGCACTGGGTTCACGTCGCCCAGGGGCAGGAATTCTCTGCTCTGGCTTTGCCGGAGTCCAAGCCCTGGCCCATCTTCCCCGGGGCAGAGTTGCTGCCGCCTCCAGTGGCAGGGGGTTTCAGAGAGACGGACCGGCATACAAAGGGGGCCGCAGACCCCCCTCTTCTGACCTCCCCCACGATCTGTAAAGCCCCTGAAGCAGTGGGGGCTGGGTCAATGTTTAACAACCCGTTCTTTCAAACTAAAAAAAAAAAAAAAAATTATAAATTTTGGAGCGGGAGATGTAGCACATGGTTTACAAACCATAATGAAGTATATGATACTCTTCGCTGCCCATTCCATAGAGCAGACTGATTGTCACGGATGCTTTGTGAATTAGAGACTAGAGTTATTTAGCGCACTGAGGCTCACAGCCCAAACCCAGCCCACCCCCCGTTTGTTGACAACCTGCAAACGAAGACAAGTTTTTACGTTTCTGAATGGCTGGAAAAAAAAAAAAAAAAGAAAGAAAGAATTGGATGTTGTGACACATGCAAATTATATGAAATTCCAAAAATTCAGCATGCACACGTTATTTTGGAACACAGCCCTGCTCATTGGTTTTGTGGTGTCTGTGGGCCGTGGCAGTGGAGCAGCTGTGACAGAGACCTCTGTCCTGCACTCACTGTGTGGGACCTTCGTGGAAAAAATTGCCCCCCAGCCCGCCCACTGGCGTGGAGTGACCGATGGTGCGGCAGAGATGTCAGCCAGCCCCGTGGCCTGTGTCCACACCGGCTTCCGCCGCCACGGGGAGCGAGCCCTTCCTTGGGCCCCGTCTGCCACCACGGCCCTGCAGCAGTGGCACTGCTGGTCGTTCCTTTCCCCAAACCGCAGGACTTACTCTGAGCCTTCTCTGTCCGCAGCCAGCTCAGGCCCCCCCCCACCCCGTCTTCCTCCCCCTCCACGCACACCGCCTCCTCTTGGCGGATCAGCTCCCCCC
>PVKZ01007548.1:0-22110 GCA_004027375.1 Macroglossus sobrinus | reverse complement strand
TTACTGCTTTTGCTGTATCCAAAAGTTTTGATATGCTATATTTTCATTCTCACTTGTTTCTATGTATCTTTTGATCTCTCCTTTAATTTCTTCTTTGGCCCGTTCATTCTTTAGTGGTTTAATCTCCAGATATTTGTGGGGTATTTTTTTCTGCTTTCTTTTTGCAGTTGATCTCCAGGTTCAATGTGTTGTGGTTGGAAAATTCACTTGGTATGATTTCATTACCTTTTTCATTACCTTTCTTTACCTTTTTTTATCCTGAAGTCTATTTTATCAGATATAAGTACAGCTACAGCCGCTTTTCTCTGGATACCATTTGCTTGGAATATCATTTTTCATTCTTTCACTTTGAGTCTATATATGTATTCCTGCAGCTAGATGTATCTCTTGAAGGCAGCATATAGTTGTTTTTTGGTTTTTGATTCAATCTTCTACTCTGTGCCTTTTTATTGGCGAGTTCCAGTCCATTTACATTTAGGGAGATTATTGATATATGAGGTTTTCCAATAGCCATTTTATCTTTTGTTTCTGGTATCTCTGTGTCTCCATTGTTTCTTTACCCTTGTGTTTCTGTCTTTTATTTTAGTTTGGTGGTATTCTATTATTTTTCTCTCAGTTCCCTTTTTTTTATATTATGTGTCTCAGTTTTGGATTTTTTTGTGTGTTGGTACCATTAAGTTTACATAAAAGAAAATTTCATATATACAGTAGTCCTTTTCCTTCTATGTGAGTCTTATCTCCATTCCTCTTTGCTAATTCAGACCTTTACACCCTCTTCCTTTGTCTAAAATTCTTGTTATTTATGTGTGAATTCATTTCTGAGTTGCAACAGCTATTGTCTTCTTCTCTTTTAAAAATGTTTTACCTCCTTTAACCATTATGTAATATTTAAGTTACGTAAATATGTAAACATTATTCCAACCTTATTCCAAATAAGGGTTGATTTTCTGTTTCTGGCTGTCTGTCACCTTACTTATAGTTTTGTATCTTTTTGTCTCTTAATTTCAAGACCCCCTTCAGTATTTCCTGTAATGCAGGTCTTGTGGTGGAAAATCCTCTCAGCTTCTGTATGCCTGAAAAGGGCTTTTTTCCCTTCATATATAAAGGAGAACTTTGCTGGATATATTATTCTTGACAGTAATTTCTCTCTTTCAGTAGTTTATATATTTTATTTCACTCAATCCTAGCTTGTAAAGTTTCTGCTAATAAATCTGATAATATCTAATGGGTTTTCCATTATTGGTTACCAACTTTTTTTTCCCAGGCTGCCTTGAGAACTTTCTTTGTCATTAATTTTTGACAGTTTGGATATTTCATTCTCTTTTTGAGCTGCCTTGTCACCTTGGTTGTTCATGGTATTTGATGGATTATTTCTTCACTTAGGCATTTATGGAAACATACTCTGCTTTTTAAAACAAATTTTATTTTTTTAAGAGTATCTCTCATTAGCAGGGTGACAAAAAGAGGTTTTCCTTTGTTTTCTGGTAGGTGGTGCAAAAGCCTCCTGAACTACCCAGGCCTCTCAAATCTCTGCTGTGTGGCAAAGAAAAAAAAAAAGCCCTTTATTCCATGGGGAAATGTGTCTTCCCTGTGACCAGATCACCTCAGTCCCAGGGCTCCACCCTCATGGAAGAATGTGATGAGTGATGGGGTTCCAAGCTTCTGAAGAGCCCCTAAATTCCCAGTGCTGCCCCAGCAGCCAGATGCAAAGCTGTGCTATGTGAGACCCCTAGTGCTTTCCCCTAGATCAGCCTAGATGGATTGGGGTGGGGTGAGTTGAGAGAGGCCACCAGTGTGGCTGTGTCTCTTTTCCTTCTAGTTATACTGACTACCAGGGTTCAGCAGCCTGGCTTCTGTATCTCTACTCCTGTCTCTGGGCCCAGCAGCTGTATGTGTCTCCTCAGTTCCCAGAGCCACAGACTTCCTGCTCTGTAGCTCAACACTCACTGATGCAGTTTCACCTGGGACCCACTGCTAGGCCAGGGAAGGTACAGGGAGGCGAGCTCTGGGAGGGTTGGCGGGATGTGACCAGGTTCCATGACTCGACTTTGTGCCTGACAATGGTCACTGCTAGAACACAGCTGTCGCACCTCAGTATTTTGTCTCTGCCCTGGTTTCTGCCCTGATCACTGGATTCCACCACTGTAGGATATGCTGATCACTCAGGTAGAAATGCTCAGGGCTATAGAGAGTGCACACCTCAATCTGATTCCTCTCCTTTTCCTGAGTCCTACAGAGAACTCTGGGCTTCATCAGTGGAACTGGTCTCCACTCCTTTCCCCTTCCTCCTCCTTTTGCTCACCCCAATTCGCCCATTTTCAGATGCTTTGATGTGCATATATTTCAGATGTGTTTGTGTGGTAGGCTGAAAATTTTCTGTTGGATTGTAGTTCTTCAGTTTGTTGTACTTTCACAGGGAGAGATCAAGGGGACCCATCACACCACTATGATTCTGATGTCACTCTAAATTATTTTAAATAATAGTACAAAAGTGAGATAAAACAATAAAATGAAGTGAAAAAGAAGTTTATAGCCCAATAAAATGAAGTATATAATTATAATTAAATCAAACACTACAAGAAGCAAAGTAGATAGTTGAAAATGAGTATATTTATAGGAAAGATATGCATACATAAATTAATAAAAAGAAAAAAAGAAAAAAATGCAATGCATGTGAGAACTTCACAGACACTCAGAAGAAAAAGTGGAGACAAGATGAAAAACTCAAGAAATCTTCTCACATGTTGTCAACTTGAGAAGGAAAGCAACAGCTCCTGCAGAAAAGGCATGAAACCCCACCCAATTCCTTTTCCCATTTTCCCCTAAGAATCAAAAGCATAAGAATTGATAAAAGGGCAGCAAACCCTATTTCTCTCAAAATACAAGTTAAAACTCACTAACATTGGGGGTAGAGAAGAAAAGTATTTTGGGCTCAGACCATAATAAATTACCTACTCTCGAAGAAAGGGCAGAATAACTGAAAAGGCACCATCCCAGGGACATGCACCTTAACAAGGCTGAACAAGAACAGAAGAGAATGCCACTCCCACCCCCAACCAAGTTAGCAATCAACAGAATTACAAACAACAGCACTCCATTGCTAAGGAATGGACCAGATCATGCATAGAAACATTCTCTGAAATGCAGGTACCACGGGAAGATCTAAAGTAGAAAGTAGAGCAGACATTGAAAATGGCATACCATTTTCCATTTGAACCACAAGGTAACAATACAAGAATATGAAACTAGTGGTGCACTGAGAGTAACCACGGCAATATCAAAACCCAAACCCCACTGAATTCCTAACTAAATTATCTCAGCTCTTCACACTGAAGGCCTACCAAAGGAAGAAGTATGTCCACTCCTATTTATTTCAGTATCTAAAAAGCAAGATATCCAGATTTCAATAATAACAACATAAAATTATATGGCACACAAGGACAAAAGAAAAGAAAAGAAAAACTGTCAGAAGATGAAGCAATCAACAGAACAAGACAAAGATAAGACATAATGTTAAAACTATCAGATAATGAATTTAAAATAACTAAGATCAATGCTAAGAGATTTAGCAAAAAAGTAGACAACATTCATGGACAAATGGGGAATTGCATCCAAGATAGAAAGCATAAAAATTTAGCAGAAATGCTAAAAATGAAAAACAGTGTAGTATTAATAAAAAAAAAATACTACCAATGGGTTCATCAATAGACTTGATACCAGCAAGAAAATAATCAGCAAAATTAAAAATAGGTCAATAGGCATTACTTAAACTGAAAAAAAAAATGAGTAGGGGATGTCGAGGACACAAAAGATACCTTCTAAGAGCTACAGGCCAATATAAAACAACTGGAATCAAAAAAGGAGAGATGATGGGGATATGAATATGAATAAATATTTGAAATGAAAATTGGGGATTTATTTTCCAAAATGAATGAAAGACACCAAGTCTCAGATACAACAGCTCATCATAAACAATAAAAGTCAGAAAACAACCCAAAATCCTATAACCAACAAAAATATCTTTCTTGAAAAGTAAAGAAGAAATAAACACTTCTGCAAGCAAACAAAAACTGAGAGGTCATTAGCAGCAAATTTACACTATAAGAAATATTCAAAGAAGATCTTCAGGCAGAAAACATATATAACAGAAACTGAATTAACATAAAGAAATGAAGAGTTCTAAAAATTCCATAAATATAGTTAAATATGAAACTGGTTATCTAAAACAAAATTATTAAATATGTATTTCATGATTAATGTCATGTAAAATTAAAATATTTTAAAACAGTTGCACGAAAGATGAAGGGGAGAAATTAGGAAGACTCTGTGGTAAGGTTTTTACACCACATGTGAAATAATATTATGTTATTTGAAGACAGAAAAGATAAACCTTGAGAAATTAAAAATATATATTATAAATCCTAGGATAACAAAGAAAAATTTTAAGAAGTATAAATAAGACAATTAGGAAGATAAAATGAAATCACAAAATAATCTAAGAAAAGTCAGAAAAATAGGAAAAAATATTTAAAAATAGAAGGAATAATGGAAAACAATTAGGAAATGGTAAAATTAAATCTAATGTGGTAGATATGAAAGCAAACAGCCTAAAAACACCATTTAAAGGAAAGAGATTGTGAGACTAGGTGAAAAAGCAAAGCTCAACCATACAATGCCTATAAAAAAAACTTTAAATATAAAAGCACAGGCAAGTTAAAAGCAAAAGGATGGAAAAATATATACCATGAGGACACTAATCAAAAGAAAGTAGAGTGGCTATATTGATATCAGAGAATATATCAACAACAAAGTAGACTTCAGAAGAAGAGCATAATTAGGGATAAAAGTCATTAGTGAGAGGCAAGAGAGATGAATAAGTTGAGCACTGAGGGGTTTTAAGGCAGTGAAACTATTCTGTTTGAAACTATAGTGGTGGATACTTGTCATTATACATTTTGTCCAAGCCCATAGAAGTATAATACCAACAGTGAGCCCTAATGTAAACTATGAGCTTCGGGTGATGATGCCTCAGTACATGTTCATCAACCATGACAAATAGGCCACTCTGGTAAGGGATATTGACAGTGGTAGAGCCTCTGCATGTGTGGGGGATATATAGGAAATCTCTGTACCTTTCCAATTTTGCTGTGAATGTAAAAATGCTCAAATAAATATAAGCTATTATTTAAACATCATTACTAATGATAAAGGGTCAATTCACAGAAAAGACATAATGCTAAATGTGTACACACCTAACAATTTCCAAATGCATGAAGTAAAGACTGATAGTGCTAAAGGGAAAAACAAGAAAATACACAATTATAATTAAAGACTTCATTATTCTTCCCTCAGGAATCAATGGAACAAGTACAAGAAATTCAGTAAGGACATAAAGAACTGAACAACAGCTTGAGCAACTGACCTTTATAAGACACTCCTTACAACAAGAGAATAAAAATTTCTTCAAGTGTACATGGAACATTCACCAGACAGACCATATTCTAGGCTGAAAATCAAACCTTAGTAAATTAAAAGGAATCAGTATAAAGTATGCCCTTGGATCATAATGAAATTTAACTTTCCAAACATTTGAAAATCAATATTTTCAATAACATATCTGGAAAATCCTCAATTTTTTCTAAATAACCCATGAATCAAAGAAAAAGTCACAAGAGAGCTTAGAAAAAAAATTTTAAATAGACTTTATCTTTTAGAACAGACATATATTTACAAAAAAATTAGAAGTACAGAGAGTTCCTATGTAACCAATGCTACAGTTTCCCCTTTTACATCTTATATTAGAATGGTACACTTGTTACAATTAATAAACCAATGTTGATACTGTATTATTAACTAATGTGAATTTAATAAAGCAAAGGGATATATGAGCAATATCCAAAAAAATCAATTATATTTCTATATACCATCAATGAACAACAGAAGTTAAAGTATTTTTTAAGTCTCATTTAAAATAGCAAGAAAACATGAAATATTTGGATAAAAATTTAATAAGATATGTATGTTTAAAACTACAAAACACCAAACACTGATGAAAGAAATCAAAGCAGACCTAAACAGAGTGAGGATTGTTTCCAGTGATCCCATTGAACTAAAAATTGAGAATGCCACCAGACCATTTTGGGCTCCTCCTGCTACTGAACTGACAGATAAATGGGAAGGTACTATAATCCTTGGTGTTACTAATTTCTAATTATCAAGGATAAATTGCATTGCTGCTAAACAATAGGGGTAAGAAAGAGTATGTCTAAAATTCAGGTGATTATCTAGAGCAGGTGTCCCCAACCGGGGTTAGGAATTGGGCCGCACAACAAGAGATGAATGGTGAGCCAGAGAAAGAAGCTTCACCTGTATTTGAGGTTAAACAAAATAATTCTAAATTTCACATGTCACAATAACTTATCCAAACAAATTACAAAAATTTATTCTTTAAAAATTAGGGAGAGGATGTACTTAGAAGATGATTCTGGCACTTGATGGGAGGTTAAAATGGGTGATCTCTAAAAATTCTAACTCCAAAGTTTTTGAAGTATGTACATGAACCCCCAACCTCACACACACAAGTCTACACACACACATATATGAATGAATATATTCATTCATGGCTATATTTATGTTTATATTATATATAAATGTAAATACATACACAAAAAAATTTTGGAATATTCTTCAGTATTATGATTTATTTTATTATACATACTCCCATTATCATTTTTCCCACAATATGTGATTATATGTAATCCAAAAAAGTTATCATTTTACTTACAAAGTATATACTGTGTAACAAATTAAAGAAATGAGGAAGGTCATATTCAAGTCTATATAAATCTATAATCCATAGTTTAAGAAAATACAAATAGCCCATTTTATTAAAAGACATGTTTGACATTTTTAAATATTTAAAGAAAGGTTAGAAATTTGCCCTTAAGAATATGGGATGGGGAGCATTTTCTTTATTTTTAAAAGAAAATACAAGAAAACCAGATTTTCTCCAATTTAAAAAGTTTTCCT
This sequence comes from Macroglossus sobrinus, assembly GCA_004027375.1. Classification (NCBI taxonomy): domain Eukaryota; kingdom Metazoa; phylum Chordata; class Mammalia; order Chiroptera; family Pteropodidae; genus Macroglossus; species Macroglossus sobrinus. The sequence goes on along the minus strand of PVKZ01007548.1, from coordinate 15,081 downwards.
AGTTTATTTCTGAATTTATATTAGAAATTTCTTTATGTATACCTCTGAAATATAGCCCCTTCAAGAAATCTTGTAATAGAAATAGGATGAAGACATACCAGGAAGCCGAGAAGAAATAGTATGGGATGGCCCTGCTAGCTCATCATCCTCACTGCTCCACTTGTCTCTTAAGAAGGAGCCACTGGCTGTCCACATACTGTGCTCACTCTCACTAGAAAATAAATATATATATTTGTTCGTGGTGTCAAAGAATGAATATATTTAAGACTCTCTGATAATCTACAGTAAAAATTAAATTGGCATTCACTTCCATGTCAGTTAAGCCACCCACTTCCATTGTCAGCACCTAGAATTAGCTCACTTCCAAAGATATAATTCCAAAATCTCAACTTCTGATCCCAAACTCCATTTCCTCCCACTTTTACTTGGCTTGAAAACTAGTCACCTTGGTCTATCCACCTATTCACCTTTTTTCCTTCTTTATCTAGACTGTGGGAAAAAGTACTGGGGTCACTGGGGTTTCTATTATCAGAAAACAGCCATCTGGAAAACGCAGGTATATTTCTGTCTGTTTCCTTTATCATTCCTCCACTGCAGCTAATTCTGAACTACAACTTTCATGTAATACCCCTCTTACTTCTCTTCTGTAGTAAAAATGTAGCCCTTTTAGAAAATGCAAGCCAGAAAATCCTTTCAACTCTTTTCAAAATGTGTATTTAGATGCATCAACATTCTTCATTACTCCTTGCTTTCTTCTTGTTCAGAATCAATCCTTCCACATTCTCAACCCCATACCTGTCTCCTCAGAGATATTTTTCTAAAACTATCTTTATATACATATATATAATTAATCTCTCCTTATCTACAAATTCTTGCATATTATAAGGATACTCGATTCTCTCTCACCTTAAACAGAAAACCCTTTAAATTTTCTATCTCCATCTAACTACTGCTATTTTTAACAGATTTTTCAAATGCTAGTTCACACTTGCTTTCTATCTACTTGGCTATCATTGCACTTTTCTTTCCTCATTTAACAAACTACTGTTAATTTGACTTCTGCATCTAATTTCCAATTTCTAGAGAAAATTCTCCCTAAAATCCAAATTTAATTATCCCTGCCCACTAACTTCAGGATTAACCAAGTCTCCTTACTGGACACATAAGTATAGGATGTTAGCAATCTGGTCCCTGCCTACATTTTCGTTTTTCATCATTATCTCTACTAATTTCCTTCATGCACTTCATGCTTAACCTTAACAAAAAAAAAAAATGCTTTTTTTTTTTTTTTTGCTTCTGTAGGTAGTTTCCGGGTTCTTACTCTTTCTCCTGCTCATCTTTTCTTGGATTACTATAAACATCTAATTGTTCTCCATTTCCTACCAGCTATCTCCCATCTTACTAACAGAAATCCTCCTCTTAGACAGATGATGATAGATGATAGATGATAAATGATAGATAGATGATAAATGATAGACAGACAGACACATACATACATGAATAAAACAAAGACTTCATCTGTGCTTTATTTTCATTCTAACAGTCAGAATAAAATGTATACTCTTTGGTTTCATATATATTTAATTTCTTCACACTCTGTCCCATCTTATGTTTTTTATTCTACCTCTCATCTTCTCAAGTTTCCTGGTATTCCAATTCATATATACTCTACAACTCTTCACATATAACATTTCTCACCATTAATAAGATATTTGCACAGCTCCTTATTTTTGTTCAAAATTCTTCCCTCAACTTGAAATTTTATTCTCTTTTTACCTGCTGGGTTTCTATTTATTTAATATCCTAAATCCAATCAAAATACCTTTTCATCAAAGAGCTTGTGAGGAACTCTCCCCTTGCATGGTTTTCTGTCTTCTATACTCACAATCCTTGGACTTTGACTCTATAATAATATTTACTACATTGTATTTAAATTTGTCTTGTATATGTGTTTTCCTAATTAAACTGTAAATTAAAGAGCAAGAATATGTAATTTTTGTATTTGTACAGTGCTCAATATATAATTAGTATTTACTATATATACTAATTAATATATACTATTAGCATATTATAGTATCTCAAAATGCCTTTTGAATTTCTATTATTTATTTGTTCATTTAATGTACTTCTAAAAGTTGTACATAACAAGGTTTATACTATACACATTATTATGCAGTACCATCCTAGTGAGTAGAGCTAATACTACTTAGAAATCTCTAAGGAAATATGACTCAATATTTGATATGTTTTTGCATATAACACCTAAATTTGAACTTTTTATAACCTTGAAAGCTGCTGTTTCTTTTTTTCTAATGAAAATTTACTTTTTTCTTTGTTCTTTAAATTTTTTTAGACAAAACACAAAAATTCACCATGCTAAGAGTCCTTTTGTTTCTAGCATATTATTTTCTTTCTGGAAAGATATAATTCTATGTCATGATGTACTGAGCTTTACCATACATCAAGTACAATGTCTCCTCCAGGAGCTCCACACACATTTACAGAGGCTTGGGAACTGTGGAATTGCTGAGATGATAGCAAAATTGAATTCTGTAGAAATATCTGTTTCTTGTATTAATACCATATTTATGATATCATAAATTTATCCTACTTCTACCAAATCAGGTTGTACTTACTATGAAGAGATATATCTTTAAAATATACATCAAAATTTGAGGGCCATTATTCACTATCTCCACTCTGCAGAATATGAATAAATAGAAAATTAAATAAGCATATCAGTTATACCTTTCTGTAGCATCTTTAAAGAGATCCTCATAATCACTATGTTGGAAATCCTGAAAAGAGAATTTTACCTTCTCTGAGTTAACTTAATTTTCAAAAACCTACTGGCAATAAGAATACAAAATTATAGCTAATATTCCAGAAATATACAATTTAAAAGAAATATGATTTCTATAACTTCTTAAGAAAAACAGTAAGTTAAGAAGTACAAATTGGCAGTTATAATAATAGCCTTTTTCATACGTAATAATTTTACAATTATTATATTCTAAATACTTTACAATTCCTTTATAATTTCATCTTTAACCCTAAGCTTAGAATTATGTGTCTTTAATTTCCAAATGTATGTTTCAACTTTTTGTATAACTTCTAACTGAATTTCTTTATGTCAGAAACCACAGTCAGTATTATAAGATTATTTGACACTTGTTGAGATATATTTTGATTTGAAACCTGGTCAATTTTTAAAAATAAACCATGTATATTTGAAAAGAATGAATTGTCTAATTTTTTAATGCAAGTTCTATATGTTATCATTAAATCCAGCTTGGTAACTGGATAATTTTAGAAATTCATATATCTTAACTGTCTAATATATTAATAAAATTTTTAAATGGCCTGCTATCATAGTGAATTTATCAATTCCTAGTAATTATTTATATATTCTAAAGCTGTTATTAGATACCTATAAATTTAAATTTTTACATCTACCTTGTGAACTAAACCTTTCAGTATTATATAGTGACCTTTTAATGCCTAATGCTTTTTGCATAAACTGTTTTGTCTGATATTACCAAAGCTGCACCAGTTCTCTTCTGTAAGTGTTGCTTTGTGTGTCAATTATTTTACTTTGAAATCTTAAGAAAAAATGTTTACCAAATATTCTTTCTTATTAAACTACATGGATGGCCAATAAATTCAATGAAATGCGTTCTACAGAGTTAATCTAGTCTTGAAAACTATTTTATCAATACTAATGGGTAAAACAAGTCCCTAAAAATTGCTTTCAGTATAATTAAAATAGAAATGTGGAGATTGTGACTACAACGAGTTGAAGGAAAAGAAGTGGTGCTATCACACTACACAATCCCTCCCATCTCCAGCAAGACATGTTTAAAAAGCCATTGGCGAACAACTCATTTACTAAGAAAAAGTGACATCACCTGAGTGAGAAGACCTAGCATAATATAAACCTGAGACATATTTCAAGCCAAAGAAGCAAACTTTTCTAGATGACTATAATTCAAACTAAAGGTTCACTTTTTAGGACTCCAAAATGTCTTTGATCAAATGAAATGTAATTTGGCTAACAATGCCGAGAAGGTACACGGAGAAATATACTAAATTATGAAGACACCAGGTCTTTTTTGCAGATTGCTCATGGAATCAAATTAATGTCAAATTAAAGAAAAGTCTGAATATATTTTTCTGAGAAGCCTAAATTAGCTTATCTGTACAGAATATGTCAAGAATTTCATAAGGATAAAGTAACACTAGAAAATAGGAGACTGGTTTCTAGTCTTTTCTCTGTGACTGAAGAGCTGTATGATCACAGACAAATATTTTAGTCCTATCTAGGAATTAATTTCCTCACCACTAAAATAAAAAAAATGAATGTAAATTTCTTTATCTAACTTTCAAATTTAACTATCTACAAGTTTATGAATTTAAACAATTCCTATGGAAAGCATCATAACAGAAAGGGCATTAAGTGGCTATAATATTACATTAATTAATTGCTTAATGATGTAACAGTATCTGCATCATAGGAGTACCCAAAGGAGGAGAGAGAGAGAGCAAGGGATTGAGAATCTATTTGAAGAAATAATGACAGGAAACTTACCTAATCTGGCAAAGGAATTAGACATACAAGTTTAGGAAGCACAAAAAGCCCCAAACAAGAAAAATTCAAACAGAACCACAACAAGACCATCATAATTAAAATGCCAAAGATCAAACACAAAGAGAGAACCATAAAAGCAACATGAAAAAGGCAGCTATTTACTTACAGGGGTACCCCCATAAGAATGTCTCCTGATTTTTCAAAAGAAACATTGACAAGAAAGAACTGACAAGAAATATTCAAAGCAATGGGGGAAAAAAAAGGCTCTACAACCAGGAATATGCTACCCAGCAAGGCTTTCAATTAAAATGAAAAGTGAGATAAAGAGCTCCCCAGACCAGAAAAAGCTTAAGAAATTCATCATCAACAAGCCAGTAATACAAGAAATGTTAAAGGGATTTCGGTAAAAAAATAAATAAATAAAGAAGGGGTAAAAAAGAAAAAAGAAATACAAATAATAAAATGGTAGTAACTATGTACCTATTAGTAATCACTTTAAATGTAAATGAATTAAATGCTCAAGTCAAGGCATAGGGTAGCCAAATGAACAAGAAAACAAGACCCATGTATATGCTGTCTACAAGAGACCCATCTCAGATCAAATGACACTCATAGACTGAAAGTAAAAAGATGGAAAAAGATATTTCATGCAAACGAAGATGAAAAAACAAAACCATGGTAGCAATACTTACATCAGACAAAATAGACTTAAAAACAAAGACTATAATAAGAGACAAAGAAGAGCATTACATAATGATAAAAGGATCAATAAATCAAGAAAACATAACCCTAGTAAACATATACACACTCAACACAGGAGCACCTACATTTATAAAGAAATTATCCACTGACATAAAAGGAGAGATTCACTGTAATACACTCATAGTAGGAGACTTTAGCACCCCAATGACACCAATGGACAAATCTTCCAGACAAAAAAATCAACATGGAAACAATAGGCCTAAAAGACTTATTAGACCAGATAGATTTAATATATATTTTCAGAGCATTTTCCCTCAACGCAACAAAATAGACATTCTTCTCAGATCACATGGAACATTTTCCAGGATAGACCACGTGTTAGGACACAAAACAAGTTTCATTAAATTTAAGAACACTAAAATCATATCAACCGTGTTCTCTGATCACAATGATATAAAACTAGAAATCAACTACAAGAAAAAAACTGGAAAATACAAAACACATGGAAGCTAAATAACATGGTACTAAACAATGAATGTGTTAACAATGAGATCAAGGAAGAAATCGAAAGATATCTAGAAATAATGAAAATAAAAATACATGAAAAACTAGAGGACACAGCAAAACCAGTCAGTCCTAAGAAGGAAATTCATAGCAATACAAGAAAAATAAAAAGCTCAAATAAACAGTCTAACCATGGACTTAAAAGAAGTAGAAAAATATTTGCAACAAAGTTCTAAGTGACTAGAAGGAAGGAAATAATAAAGATCAGAGCAGAAATAAATGAAATAGAGTCTAGAAAAACAGTACAAAAAACCAAGAGCTGGTTCTTTGAAAGGATAAACAAAATTTACAAACCCTTAACCAGACTCATCAAGGAAAAAAGAGAGAACTTTAATAAATAAATTCAGGAGTGAAACAGGAGAAATAACTACAGACACCAGAGAAATACAAAGAATCATAAGAAAATACCACAAGCAATTATATTCCAACAAATTGGACAATTTGGAAGAAATGGACACATTCCTAGAAATATATATCTCCTAAGACTGAGTCAAGAAGAAACAGAAAATCTGAACGGACTGATTACCAGTAATGAAATAGAATCATTAATTGAAAACCTCCCAAAACATAGAAGTCCTGGACCAGATGGCTTCACAGGCAAATTTTACCAAGCATTGAAGAAGAATTAACACTTATTCTTCTCAAACTATTCCAAAAAATTCAAGAAGAGGGAAGGCTCCTTAACTCCTTTTATGAGGCCACCATTACCTTGATTCCAAAACTAGACAAAGACATTACAAAAAAAGAAAACTCTAGGCCAATATCTCTTATGAACATTGATGCAAAAATGCTCGACGAAATATCAGCAAACTGAATTTAGCAATATATTGAAAACATCATATACTGTGATCAAGTTGGATTTATTCCTGGGATGCAAGGTTGGTACAATATCTACAAATCAATTAATGTGATGCATCACATTAACAAATAGAAAGATAAAAACCATATGATCATATCAATAGATGCAGAAAAAATGTTTGACAAAATCCAGCATCCATTTATGATAAAAACTCTCATCAAAGTGGGAATAGAGAGAACATACCTCAACATAATAAAGGCCATATACAAAAAACCTACAGCTAACATCATACTCAATGAAGAAAGGCTAAAAGTGTCTTCTTTATGATCAGGAACAAGACAAGGATGCTCACTTTCACCACTCCTCTTCAACACTCTATTGAAAGACATAGCTACAGCAATATAACAAGAAAAAGAAATAAAAGGTATCTGAATTGGAAAGGAAGAAATAAAACTCTTGTTATTTGCAGGTGACACTATACTACTCATAGAAAACCCTAATGACTCCACTAAAAAACTCTTAGAACTGATCAATGAATTCAGTAAAGTGGCAGGATACAAAATTAATATTCAGAAGTCAGTAGTATTTTTATACCTTTATGATGGATGTTTGGAAAGAGAAATTAAGAAAACAGTCCCATTTACAATTGCATCAAAAAAAATAAAATACCTGGAAATCAAATTAACCAAGGAAGTAAAAGACCTGTTCTTAGAAAATTATAGGTCATTGAACAAAGAAATTAAAGGAGATACAAACAAATGGAAGCATATACCATGCTCATGGGTAAGAAGAATCAACATCATTAAAATGGCCATACTACCCAAAGCAATCTATGGATTCAATGCAACCCTACCAATATACCAATGGTATTTTTCAGAGAGCTAGAACAAATAATTTATATGGAACCATAAAAGACCCTGAATAGCCATGGCCATCTTGAGAAAGAAAAACAAAGTTGGAGGTATCACACTACCTGTTATTAAACTATAGTATAAGACTACAGAAATCAAAACAGCATGTTACTGTCATAAAAACAGATACATTGATCAATGGAACAGAATAGAGAGTCCGGAAATAAATCCATGCTTATACACTCACTAAATATATGACAAAGAAGGCAATAATATACAATGGGGTAAAGATAGTCTCTTCAGTAAATGGTGTTGGGAAAATTGGACAGATATGTGCCAAAAAAAGAAAAAGAAAAAAGAAACTGGACTATCTTCTTACATATACAAGAACAGTCTCAAAATGGATTAAAGATTTAAATTGAAGATCTGAAACCATAAAACTTCTAGAAGAAAACATAGATAGTAAACTCTCTGATATTGCTAACAGTACTTTCTTTTCACATATATCTCCCTGTGCAAGGGAAACAGAAGAAAAAATAAACACATAGGACTACTTCAAACTAAAAAGGTTTTTTACAGCAAAGAAAACCATCAACAACAGAAGAAAACAACTAACTGAAAGAAGATATTCGCTAATTATACATTTAATAAAAAATGGTTAGTATCCAAAATATATAAAGAACTCATACAACTCAACAACAAAAAATAAACAATCCAATTAATAAATGGGCAGAAGACCTGAACAGATGCTTTTCCAAAGAGGAAAGACAGATGGCCAATAGACATCTGAAAAGATGTTCAAGGTCACTAATCATCACAGAAATGCAAATTAAAACCACAATGAGATATCACCTGACACCTGTCAGAATGGCTATCATCAATAAATCAAAGAACAACAAGTGTTGGGGAGGATAAGGAGAAAAGAGAACTCTCATACACTGTTGGTGGGATTGCAAATTGGTACAGCTGCTATGGAAAACAGTCTGGAGGTTTCTCAAAAAATTAAAAATAGATATACCTTTTGACCCAGCGATTGAACTTTTGGGTATTTATCCAAAGAAAACCAAAACAATAATTCTTAAAAATCTATGCACCTCAATGTTCATGACAGCACAATTCACAATAGGCAAGAGATAGAAACAACCTAAATGCCCATCAACAGACAATTGGATAAAGAAGTTATGGTTCATATATAGAATGAAATATTACTCAGCCATTAAAAAATAAAATCCTACTATTTACAAGGTCATGGATGGATCTATAGGTTATTATGCTGAGTGAAATAAGTCAGATATAGAAAGATAAATACATATGATCTCACTTATGTGCAGAATCCAAAGAACAAAAAGAAAATATTAATTTGAAACAGACTTACAAATATAGAGTACTATATGATGACAGCCAGAAGGGAGGGAGTTTGGGAGTCTGAGAGGAAGTGGTGAAGGCTTAAACTACTATCAAATTAGTAGTTGATAGATGGTCACAGGTGTAGAGAACATGGCATAGCAAATGCAGTTAGCATTAATATATGGCTATGTGGAGAGCCAGAGGAGAAAAAAAGCAATTAGGGGGATTGTTTTATAAACTACATAACTGTCTAACCAATGTACTGTATACTTAAAACTAATAACAAAATAATTTTTTAAAAATTTAATTGCTTCAAGAAATATAAAAAAAACAAATTTTGATAAAAGTCAGCTGATTTCCCCAACATACTCTAAAAACCATCCAGAAATGTGCTAAGATACACTTTTCTAAAAGAAAATTTTAAAGCACATTAGAATTCATCCTAGATAAGTCAAATCATAAAATATAGGAGGAAAACCCATAAAATACGCTGAGTTTTAGAAGGGAGTCAAGTATGGTTAATATGAAAGATCTATGCAGGCCATTCTACAAATTTGTTCACTTCCAAATTGTCTTTCCTTTAAGCAGAAAGTCATTTTGATCAGAGACAAGCAAGTATCAACAGTGATGCTGACGGCCCAGCAATATACTTAGAGTTAGAGACTGCTAGCCAGAGATGTGATGGTATCCTTGACAAGGTCACCTTACATGTCACAAAGCTACCAAACTTCACAGTTGTTTTTAAAGCAGCAGCATGACTGACAGCTTTGGGTGGGGGTGGCAGCAGAATTAGAAAGTGGGAGAAGCAGTGTTTGTTCTCAGTACTAATTTTTATCTCTATTAATGCTGAAACTTACAGAAAGTGGGTATGAAGAAAGCAACATGATGGAAGTCCCAAAGCTCCAGCTGAGGTCAAAGAAAAAAACGAAATGCATGCATAAGATGAAAATTCATTTCCCTTTTTGTGCTCTAACCCTGGTGGTATCTCCACAAGAATGATATTATACCAAGGTAAGAGGGTTTTTGCCTCAGATTTTTCACCTTCTTTTACTTTCCCATAGTTTAAAAGCACTACACCATGCTGTCTCTATCAATTAAAAATTCCACCATCAAAATATCTAAAGGTGCTTCAAATTTCATGTGAAATTTATTTTGTATCTCTATTAATAGCAGAAAATTAAATAGATGCCAAAATAAGTAAAATTTCCAGAACATCGAAAGGGGTTTTCTTTAGAGTTGCAAAAATTTCCACTCTTTCAAATCCCTATTTTGATAATCTTTGACATTATCAAAATAACACAAATGCAAAAAAAAATCATTGTGGTAAGGAGAACAAAATAGACACCTATTTCTTAGAGAGCTTAGTCACTGATTTACGTATTAGCCATAGTCAATTAGCAAAGACAGATCTTTTTCTAATTTTACCTCATGAGTCACTGATTCAGGTGTCTTTCTCTGACTTGAAAAAGGCAAAGTCTTCCAAGGAATCAGGTCCTTACTATTAGAGCCATCTCTCTTCTGATCTTTTTCTGAACAAAGAAAAGAAAAGAATTAATCAAATGCAAACAATTACACAAAAGGAAAGGCTGAGTCTGAATGTGACTAGTCAAGCTGCATGTAGGAAATTTTTCCTACTTTTCCTCTTTTAGAGTCCTCTCATCTTTATTTTCTATGTTAATTGCTTTTCTCCCTATTTTGAAAATGTAGCCTAGCTAACATGATCCTTCTTCTAGAATTATCTTCAAGAAATTGACTTTTGAACAATCCCTTTGTTTCTATTTCTATATTATTAAAGAAAGTAATCTTCAGTAGATCTTAAATACATACAACCTTCAGAAACTATGCATTGCGCTACATAAGTCTCACTTTAACTACTTTATTATTACTAATAAATTAGCAATATGTTAATGTATATAGAAAGTTGTTTTAGGCTTTATTGTGGAATGTAATATGAATCATTTCTACAAAATTCATTGCTGGTTTAACTGCAAGATTACTGCTAATTACTCTGTTAAGTATACAAGCAGAATTGCTCAGATAGAAGCCAAGAGAGAGATTTTTTTCCTGATCTTAGAACTGAGCACTCAGAGTACCTTTTCCTATGTCATCACAGCCTTAAATATTATAATTTGAAAATTTTGTGTCACAATGCATTGTAAAATCAATAATACAAAATACAGTAAACAAATACATTGAACACTAAAAAGTGAATTTTTGAATGTTTTTAAAAGAGAATCAAATAGAAATTACAAACTATACATAAATTTTTACAAGTATGTATTAAAAAATAGCAATGAGAGGGCAACCTATCAAAACTAATATGAATTAGCTACAGCAATGTTTAAAGGAGAAATGTGTAATTGTAAGTACAATGATAAAAAAATACTGAAAAAAAAACAAAAATGAGTTTTGTATTTAAAGGCCAAGAATAACTGAAAAAAAAAACAAAAAATCAGAAAGAGAGATACCATAAAGAAAATAACAAATAGAAAAAAAAGCTAAAACAATAAAATCAACAACAAAATCAAAGAAAATATTTGAAAAAAAACTTAAATATACACAAACCTATTTCACTACTCAATAACATTACAAATAAAAAAGGGCACAGTCATAGATCCAACCATCATTTTTAAAATAAGCAAATGATATCTTAGAAATAATAAACATATGTTAATTTTAGAATAAATAAATACTTTAGACAAATTTGGCAAAATATAGAGAATCATAAACTACCAAAATCTACACAATAATATGTAGAAAGCCTGAATAGTATAACCATTTCAAAAGTTAAACCAATAATCAAAACTCCTACCCCGGAAGGAAAATGACACCTTGGCCCAAAACGGATTTACAGATGAGATTATATCAGACTTTCAATATACATATAATACATTATTGAACTGTACACTTGAAATTTATATAATTCTATTAACCAGTGTCACCCCAATAAATTTAATAAAAAACTTTTAATAAACAGAAATCTCTTTCCTATGCAAACTGTTTTAAAAATTTGTTAAAATATAAAGTTACCTAATTTATATTAAAAGGTTAGATGTGAAAACAAAATATGTAATATTCAAGTAAGACAAATTATAAGCTAAACTCAAAAATGAAGGTAGATATAAAAGTTCTAAATAAAATATTACTAAATGGTGCAGTGAAAAAAAAACATAGACTACATGAGATTTATCAAAAAATTCAAAATACATTTAGTATCAAAAATATCTACCAATATAAATTGGCACATTAACAAATATTAACAAAATAAGGGACAGAAATTATATTATCATCTGAACATATCAAAAACTCATTTGAAAAATCAAGTCTTTCAAGTTAGAAAGAGAAAGAAACTTCTTTAACTTATAGAAAAGGTTATCTATGCAAAGTATTGAGCCAACATTACACATAATGGTAAACATTTAGAAACATTCTCATTATTTTAAGGAAAATATAAAATACCTGCTACCACTACTCTTATTTAACATTGTGTAAAATACAGGACCCAAGTAATAAAAAGAAAGAAAGAAAAAAGCCATATGGCTTAAAAATAAGGAAGTAATTTGTTATTTGCAAATATTGTAATTCTCTACACAGAAAACTTAAGAGACTCTATAGTCAAACTATTAGAAATAATAAAGTTTGACAGGATAGATGATACAAGATCAGTAAATTAGAAGCATTCCATATACCAAAAATGATCAACCAGACATTGCAACAAAATAAAATGTCACTCACAATAGAAATAAAAATATAAAGTACTTAGAAATAAATCAAACCAAAATGTATTGTAAAAATTGCAAACTTTTGGAGAATTTAGAAGTTTGGAGAAACATGGAAGAGTGAGAGACTTCCCCCAGATCTTTCCCCTTGAAACAACAATAAGCTGAACATCTAAAACTCAACAACAACAAAAAACACCCAAATTGCACACCAACACATATAAGAGTGGGATCTGCGCATAAGTGCTACCATAGATCAGAACCCTAGTGTCGAGCAGTGGACTGGGAGAAATAAAAAAGCTGCCTCTCATAGCCACCTGAGCTCCCTATAAGAGGAGGGGAAGAAGAAAAGGTTCAGTGAGTTTCCTAAACACCCCTGCCTTGGAGGGCTGTGAGCTCCATGTGGCCAGCCGCAGGACCCAGTCATCAGGGCAAAAAGTAGAGAAGCAAGGATGGAAAGAAGCAGGGATGGCAGAGAAATAACAGTTGTAAAACCAAGTCTGAGCAGCAACCCACAGCTCCCAACCCAGCGGCCCACTCTCTCCATAACCTCTGAGAACAATCACCGCAGAGCTCCAGGGGAGTCTGAGCAAATGCTACTGAAACTGTCACTAACACTGACAAGGACAGAGATTGAGGTAGCAAGCATGATTAAACATCTACAAGAAAATAAAAAGGCATTATTAAGACTTCATATAAAGCTGGGATCAAAGAGGCTTAGATGACACCTACTGGAAACCAAAAGAAAAGGGCCTTCTTTGCAACAGGCTAAAGAGAGACTTTTATATAATAAATCTTCCTTCTGGATAAAAGGAGAATACATTTCCATTAATTCCCAGGCAGAGAACACCATGACAAGACATCTCAGAAAGAAAGAGAAAAACCTTCAGAAAATAAGCTTACTAACATAGAAATATACAAATTAATGACAGAGAATACAAGATGGTACTTCTGAAAAATGCAATAAGTTTCAAAACGAGTCATATCAACAATTTCAGGAATTGAAAAAACTAGGTGAGCAGAATGAGTTTTTTAGCAAGGAAACTGAAACCCTCAAAAAGAAAAGAATAGATCTTCTGGAGATAAAAAAAAAAAACACTGCAAGAGTTGAAAGATGAAATAGCAAGCTTGGAAAATAGAGTCAACCAAATGTAGGAAAAATCAGTGATATCAAAGACAAAATCAAGAAATAAATCAGAAGGAAGAAAAGAGTGACTGAAGAATGAAAAATAATCAAAAAGAAATACAACAACTAGCTTATACCATCAGGAGAGGAAACAAGAATAATGGGCATTATTGAAGGTGAGGAAAAGGAGCTAGGGATAGAAAGCATTACCAGACAAATAGTTGATGAGAATTTCCCAAATCTTAGCAATGAGCTGGAGTCTGGATTTCAAGAAGGCAATAGAAACACAATTATCTCAACCCAAGAAGGCCTTCATCAAGACACACTGTATTAAAATTATCAAAAATCAATAGCAAAGACAGAATTCTCAGGGCAGCCAGGAAAAAGAAGGTGATAACTTACAAAGAAAAACCCATTAGATTATCTTCAGACATCTCAGCACAAACCTTACAAGCCAGGAATGGGTGAAATCAAATATTCAAACTATTAAGTGAAAGCACTACCAGCCTAGAATAATGTATCCAGATACACTCTCCTTTAGATATGAAGGACATACAAAATGAAGGAATTCTCTACTACGAGGCCTGTGTGTAGGTGTAAAAAAAAAGAAAAAAAGAAAGAATATCCTCAAATGACACATTAGATCAACCAGACATAATTGACATTTACAAAGACATTCATGCAAAAACAGCTGCTTATACATTCTTCTCTAGTGCTCATAGAATGTTATCAAGAATCCACCACATATTAGGATACAGAGATAGCCTCAGAAAATATAAGAGGATCTAAATCATATCAACTGTATTCTCTACTCATACTGCTTTGAACTAGAGATCAACTGCAAAAAGAAGTGAGGAAGAACCACAAATACATGGAGATTAAACAACATGCTACTGAAGAATAACTGGGTCAGAGAGGGAAAAAAGGGAGATCAAGAGATACACATGAATGATAATGATAGTACAACATATCAAAACTTTTGGGACATGGCAAATGCGGTCATAAGAGGAAATTTTATATCATAACAGGCCTATCTCCAAAAACAAGAATGAACCAAATAAGCAACCTAATGCTTCATCTTAAAAAACATAAAAAGAAGACAAATGAAGCCTAAAGTCAGCAGAAGAAAAGAAATAATCAAAATTAGAACAGAAATAAGTGAAATTGAAAACAAAACAAAACAATTAAAAAAATGTACAACAAAGAGTTGCTTCTTTGAAAAGGTTAATAAAATTGACAAACCCCTGGCTTGACCCACTAAAGAAAAAAGAAAAAGGACACAAATATAGATAATCAGGGATAAAAGTGGTGAAATTATGGCTGACATCGCAGAAACACAAAGGATCATGCAAGAATACTATTAAAAAGTATATAACACCAAATTT
>PVKZ01007547.1:0-22091 GCA_004027375.1 Macroglossus sobrinus | reverse complement strand
GGGGGGGCAGGCGTGCTGGGGAGACATCAGGGGCGGCCGCGTGTCTCCCCCGTGGTGCACAGGCCCCACTTCCTGTCCCTCTGACTTCTCTCTCTGGACTGAGACTGCGACAGCTGTGGGAGCTGCCACACGGTGGCTTGATGGCGGTGATAATTCCAGGGGCCTCAGTCCAGGGGCCCGCCTTTCGGGGTCTCCATAGAGCATTCGGAGGGTGTCACGGGGGTGTCAAGGGGCAGCCATGGAGGAGCAGGTGCGTCCAGAGCAGGAGGACGTAGTGCAGGTGGGACGGTTGGGAAGGGACCAGCTGGGGACCTGGTCAGTGACCTTGGACACGTCATGGGGTCTCTGGGACCCCAAGCTTTCTCACCCCTGCTGTCTGTGCCCTCGGGAATCACGGGAAATGCTAGTGCGTGTCTGGGAACAGGGACTGGGCTGCTGTGACACCCCCGCCTCCAGCCTGGGGCTCGTCCCTCCGGCAGCTTCTCCTCTGTGGGCCCAGGGCCTGTCCCCGCCCTGGCCCTGCTCACGGCCAGGCCCAGCCCCAGCCAGTGCTGAGCTCCTGGCCTGGGGGTCTGGTCACCTGGGCGGCTGGAGGCAGAGGGGCGTGCAGAGGAGGGGGCAGGGCGGGGTGGGTGGGCATGGCGGGGAGGTGCGGCCACCGTGGACTCGTGGGGCGGGAGTGGGGCGTTTGTCTGGGAGCCCCGGGACCCAGTTGGGGGTCGGCAGAGGTGGGGGCTCATGGGCTCAGGCCGGCCGTTCAGCTGCTGCGACCCCTGATGTTATTTTAAGGTGGTGGCTTTTTCATATTTAATTATGAATGAAATTGCACTTGAGTTCGGCAGCTGAGGATGGCGTGTGGTCACGCTGTGTGGGCTGCTTTCAAAATAGCTCTCCCCAAACTTCATCAGCGGTCGGCTGAGGACAGCGCGCACTCACCTGCCAGCCTTTCTCTGTTTTCCGTGTGGAGCCGTGCCCGAGCAGGGGTAGGGGGCTGGCGGCTTTGCAGGCCTCGGGCCTCACGGCCCTTGTCGTTGGGGCCTTCTTCCTGGTGGCCTTGTCACCCCCCAGAGTGGCCAGATGGCCATCCCCTCAGGATTCTTCTTTGCCTTTGAGTGGGCCCCTTTTCCACCTTTGAGCTGGGTGGCCCGAGGGGAGACGGACAGGAAGCCCTCTGAGCAGCTCTGCAAGGCCAGGGCGGCCGGGATGGTGGGGACACCCTGGCCAGGCCCTGTCCCCTGGTCTCCTGGCATCACTCGGCATGGTCAGCGCTTGTCTAGCTCCTCCCCGTCGGTGTGATCTGTGGGTCCGGCCCGGCCCCTCGTCGTTGGACTTAGTGTAACCCTCATTGTCACCAGGGCTGCCATTGTCACCGAGGCTCAGGGGTGCGCAGGGCTTGGTGACCACAGCAAACCCATCCGCACTGCAGCGTGGGTGGTCGCCAGGCGCCAGGGCCGGCCTGTCTCTGCCTGCGAAGCCCCCTCCCGACCTGGGCGGGGTGGGGGGCCCTGCTGCCGGCGGGGTCCCCTCCCGGAACAAGCCCGTCCCCCTGGGTGGGGTGGCTCTGCTGCCACTCATCGTGTGGCCTTCGGAAAAGTGCGCGCTGCGGGCGCCTCCGTTTCCGGCCCCCGTCTGCTGGGCGCGAAGCGGGTGGTAGCGATGGAGACCCGCCGAGCCCAGCGTCCGGCCAGGTCCCCGCAGCGCCCAGCGGCTGACAGCTCTGTCCTCGCTGGTGATGGCGGCGGGGTCACAGGCGGTGCGGCATGGTGGCTCGCAGAGCAGAGCCAGTCCCAGGCCACCTGGGCGGGGCTGACTCCTGGCGCCCTTCGCCTCGGTTTCCTGGTGTCCGTGCTGACAGCGTCGCCCACAGCTGCGAGGGTGTGACCGTGGCCGTGGCGAGGGGGCGCGGCGAGGGGGCCCCGGCCGCGCGGGCCTCGGCCGCATGCTCGTGAGTCTTTGCTCCTATTGTCATGGATGGCCACGCAGGTGTTTAAATCGCCGCGAGCCTCAGTTTCCCCAAGGCAAAGCGGGGACACGGTGCCCACGCCGAGCGTGCTGGGCCAGGGATCCGAGGGAGCCAGGGCCCACCATCCCCCGCCCCCCACCCCAGTTCTGCAGCTCAGTAACCCCGGCTGACGTGTGGCTTCTGGCGCGCCGCTCGCGGGACGCACGTGCCACGTCCCCGCTGGGTGGCAGCTCGTGGGTGGCAGCTGTTTCCAGGCAGACGCCGCCGCGTGTTCTGGAGCCGCGGGCGGGGGCGCTGCTGGGATTTAGACACTGCGCATGCGCAGAAGCATGCCCGGGGCCCACGGGCGGGTCCGCGCATCCCCGCCCCCTCCACCTCCCCGGGGTCGCTGCAGCTGGGACACTGGTCGTGGGCGCCATGGCAGCGTTCGGGGTCTGGGCATGGGCCACCGGAGGGGTCCCTCTCGGGGTCGCTGGTCTGGCGGCCGTGGTGGGTGACGGGCGGCGGGTGAGCCTCAGGCCAGCAGGGGGGCTCCACACACGCGTCCTCCCCCGGGTGTCTGTGTCTGACCCCACCTTGGGTTGTCCCCCAGCTGCAAGCTGGGTGACCCTATGCGAGGAGGGGTGCGTTTGTCACCCCAGCGGAGGTGGGCTGATTCCCAGCTGAGCCTGGCGGTCCCCTCCCTGTCGCAGGGCCGGGGTGTCTGCTCTCTGAGCGGGGAGCAGCGAGAGCGGGGGGCCTGGGGCTGACAAGCGGTGTTGCCCCGACTTTGAGCCTCTCCCGAGGCCCCCAGTGGCTCCATCTCGGGGGGAACAGGAGCCCAGCAGCCTGCCCAGGGAGTCACACCAGCTGTGATCCTCAGCGGTGGCCTCAGGGGACAAGGCGGCAGGTGGCAGGAGGGCCCACAGGACACGACCCAAACAGCGGTGCGGGCCCCGATGGGGTCTCCCTGAGCCCAGCCCGGGCGCCCACGCCCCACGCAGCGTGTCCTCTGAGCAGAACCTGGGCTTGTCACCGCGCCTGTTCCTTCCCTCCCCTTCGCGCCTTTCAGCGCACTGGGGACAGCCTTACAGGTGGCACGACAGGTCTTTCCCACCGGCTCAGGCTCCCCCACACCCCCGGGCCAGGGCCCGGAGCGGAGGACACGGCGGCCATGACCACTCAGTGCCTCGCACCTGCGCGCGTGCTCCTGGTGCGCGGGGGGCTGTCTGCTTCTAACTCGCACATACGGGGTCCCCCCCCCAAAATGCCGCGAGGCGGGAAGAACATTGCATGTGGATATGTGGTGGCAAAGAACCAAGGCAGCTGCCACAGCGACGTCCTTCTTGGAGCACGAGGCTCCGAGAGGGGGCCCGTCTTGCAGGGGGCACCCGGGGCGACAGGGGTCCCCTCCCCTGCCCGGCCCGGCCCTCGCCGCTGGGCTCCAGCCGCGTCCGGACGGCTGGAAGGAAAAAATCCCGCCCGTGAGGACGCGGTCTTTGTTTCCTCGGTCTGTGACCCCGGCCATCTCTTTAGCGAGCCGTGCTTCAGCGAACTGGCACACAGCAGCCGCTCGGCAGTGGAAAAATCATAAACCAGATGGAAGCTTTGCATTTTTTGTTTAGTTTTTAAGAGCGGTTTTTACAACATCACTTAAACCCATCCTGATGCACCGCGCTGTTTACACGCGAAGCTTTGTAGCTAAGATGTTTACAGGATGGAGACTGTTCTAAGCTATTTTATAGTTATGATATTTAGATAATTGGCAAGGCAAAAAAAAAAAAAAAAGTTTGTGGAGGTTGCAGCGATGCCGGCGATCGTGAAGTCACTTAGGGGCCTCCATAAATATGTCCAGTTGGGTGGAAAGTACAAACTCAGTTAAGACAACACAACACAAGGGGGAATATCTTTCCGGTGAAATCACTTCCTTTGCTTAATCAAAAGGCGACAGGCAGGGCCTTAGAAGTCCCATCTGCGCGGCGCCCCGCCTCGCCCCGCCCCCGGCGCCCCCTTGGTGACTGACAGGCGGGCGGATGCATCCCCGTGGCTGATCCCCAGGGGTTCAAGTTCACACCCACAGCGAAGGTAGCGCAGGTCGCTTGTCTCGGCCACCTCGGCCACCTCGGGACAAGGCCGAGGCCGCCCTTGCGGGCCTTTTTGTCGCCTGTTTTTAATGTCAAAGAATTTACGCCCTGCTAGGATTTGGAACTCCTTTTTTTTTCTTTCTTCTCTTCTTTTTTTTTTTTTTTCCTACGGGCCGCCCCGAAATGGCATTAATCAAAAACAATAACTCCTTTTAACTTTTCTAAGTGCTCTCAAAGAAAAGTATGAAATAATCTGTGTGTGTGGGCCACAAATGTGGAGAATGCAAACATTTCACAATAAACATGTTTAAATGAAAGTCTCTGGCAAGATAGCCTGAAAGATAGTCCATGCTGGGTTAATTAATGCGGACTCATAAAAATAAACCTCACTTTTAAGATTCGACCCATAAAAATCATCAGCATATTTGGATCAGAGGCCACTTTGTATACACTGACGTCTCCACGGCGAGGCCTCCCCGCGAGGACTGGAAACAGACCCCCGTTTCGGGGCCAGACGTCACCCCTCTCCGCCCGGGCTTCCAGAGCCGCGGTGTGATTTCTTCCCGTCTTATCGCTGGTCCCTGCGACCGATCTACTGGGGACGGGGTTACATGCATCGTTCTAGATGGATACATCACAGTTAGATAGCCGGGAAGATGTGTAGTCGCGTAAGGCTTCCTCTGTTTGCTTACAACACGCGGCGTTTGATCGTTGCCATAATCAAATTATTGGAGCACGATGTTTTTTCGCTCCAAGATGTTTGTTTTTTGGCTATCTTAAATTGAATCATTTCGGCCTATTCACAAATGCTATCTTTAAAAAAAAAAAAATATTTCCCTGAAATCATCCGTTCAAACCAATGTTGACTTTAGGTTGTGGAGTATGCCGTGTGCTGAGGTTCTGTTAAACCAGAAATCACACCGTTTTCTAAGCCTAATTACAGTATAGAAGATTCTGGTGTTCTGGTGTGGTTTTTTTGGGTAGAAAGAAAGCAAACTGCTACAGA
Organism: Macroglossus sobrinus; assembly: GCA_004027375.1. Classification (NCBI taxonomy): domain Eukaryota; kingdom Metazoa; phylum Chordata; class Mammalia; order Chiroptera; family Pteropodidae; genus Macroglossus; species Macroglossus sobrinus. The sequence continues at coordinate 17,059 of PVKZ01007547.1, read as the reverse complement.
GACACTTCGGCTTGGAGCCGACAGTCAAACCAAACGCGTGTCAAAGGCACCAAGATTGGAATTCGCGGACTCGGGTTAGGCTGTAAGCGCCCGGCCAGGGAGACCCTCAGAAACGCCGCGTTTCAGGGCTTTGTGAAGATAAAAAAACACACCCTGACAAAAATCATGGAGGACAAAATCTCCAGCACGAGTTTAATTTTACCCACTTTTTACTGGCAGCGTATTTCGGACTGATGTGCGATAAAGTGGCCAAGCAGAACAATAGAAAGAAATGAGAAAAGCCATTTTTTGGTTGTTCCCTTGCCCTGCTTGATCTAGTGAGGACCGCGGGGGCAGTACACACTGGCGACGGTGTCCGCGGGGACCCTGGTGGCGGGGAGGCCGTAGGACTCACCGTGCCGCTGTGACCGGCCGGTTCTCAGGGGGGCAGCCACGGGTTTCCGCGCCGCCTGCTCTGTCCCCTGCCTCCAAGGGGACAGCTGGTGCTCCTGGGTCACCCTTCTGCGGTAGCATGGGTGACAAATGCTCTGGAGAGAGGGAGGTGTGTCCCCTGCAGGAGCCACGATCTCTCCTGGGGGTTGCGCCTGAGTCGGCCTCCAGCCTGGAGTCCGAGGCAGAGATGGGGGCAGAAGAAAGGAGTGGGTGGCCGGTCGGGGCTGGCCACCTGTCGGTGGGGGATGCTTCTCTGTGCACCTGTGCAGTGGCAGGCTGACCAGGTGGGGTGACGGTGCTAGGGTGGCATCTGGCCCTGCTGACCGACACGCATCTCGGACGTGTCCCCTTGGCCACTATGGCTGCTGCCTCCACAGTGGCAGTTTCCTGGCCACGAGGATGTCTCCCGTCCAGGGACGCCCACGCGGCCTGCCGCAGGACCCCAGGTGCTGCAGCAGAGGCCTCGTCGTCGCGAGCAGCGAGGACTCGGGTCCCCCATGCCAGCGCTGCGGGGACTGTGGCCCAGCTGCTCCGTTGCGGGAGATTTCCCTGGAGAAGGCCGGACAGCCACGGTTCTGGACCAAGCTCTTGGTTCTGTAGATGGGAGACCACTTCCGCAGAGCAGCAGAGGACCACGGGGGGGACCGTACAGCCACTTAACACAGCGAGTGTCTGTTTTAGGCAGGTCGCCGGTGGAGGGTGGAGAGAGAGGCCGGATGTGCCCTCGAAAGGGGTCAGGAGGCTCCCTGGGGTGCGGTCCCCCGCTCCAGGACGCCCGGCCACCGCACGTGTAGTAGAGACGGGTGCCCCCGCGGGAACGAGCACCCTGAGGGCTGCGGATCAGAGCACCCAGGACGTCAGGCCACGGTGGCTGGTAGCTGAGTGGTGACTGGGTGGCAGACCCTGAGCTAAGCTCTTTCAGAGACATTAGCTTTGTTCTGTGCGTGGGGCAACGCCAGCTCGGTGACGATGCCCGCGCTGGAGGTCACGGGGCTCCCGTTAGCTGTGGCCCCGCCTCCCAGGAGGCCCCGCCTCCCAGGAGGCCCCGCCTCCCAGGAAGCCCCGTCTCCCAGGAGGCCCCGCCTCCCCGAAGCCCCGCCTCCCAGGAAGCCCCGCCTTCCAGAAGGCCCCGCCTCCCAGCAAGCCCCTCCTCCCAGGAAGTTCAGTCAACCTCCAGCAGGTGCAGGATCGCCCCACCCAGGTGTCTTGCTCAGAAACACCTGCTGAGTCCTGGCTTCTTGAAGGCTCACGCGGGAGGCGGGAGCGCTTGTCCCTTTCGCCTGCGCCCGTGAGGGTTTGTGCAGGACCCGCGGGGTCTCTGAGATCCGGGAAGGAAGCCCAGGATGGGTGAGCAAACATCTGACACCAACGAGGCCTTGCTTACAATTTCTTATGAGCACACGTAGGCGCTCGGGCGTATGCGTAGTCATTGGAAGGTTCGGTGGTGTTCTTTCATTCATTCGTAGGGCAGTTTTTCCCTTATGTACTAATCTTTGCGTTGACTCGTGCATTTGTTACTTTTTACCTCTTTCAGTCATCGCTATCCATCCATCCCTCTATTCGTGCGTGCGCCACTGTGCATGGCTCCGTCACCTGTTGGTTCGCGTATGCGTTTGTTACTTTGTTTCTTCAACAAACAAAACGCTTTGAGCTTAATTGAGGCCTCAGGAGAAATGAGGAGTGGTTTGACCATGACCCAGGGCCGCCTCTGGGCGCCCTGGTCATCCCCGGCGTAGAGACTCGTGAAGCTGGGAGAACCCGTGGCCTGTGAGGGGCAGGCTAGACCCGCCTCCTGCTGTGACCACGGGATCCGGAGGTCGCTTGTGTGCCGGTTCTTTGCGGCCTCACTCCCCGGGCCTTCCCTTTGGCCTGAGAATCCGCGGGGCCCCCGGCCCTCCTCCGCACGTCTCGTGACCCTGTGCCACCCCACGGGATGCAGCAGACGGTCGCGTCCAGGATGCAGGGTGGGGGTGGCAGGCGGGAAGGAGGAACTGGCTGTCCCCACGGACTCACGAGGGCGGACGTGGGGTGGGCAGGGAGGCAGCGACGGGCAAAGTGGGATCCGCGGGGTGCCGGGGGCCCTGCGGGGACGCGGAGGGCGGGCCGGCGGACGGGCCCTGGCCCCGCCCTCTGAGCGACGCCCGGAAAGGGCTTTCGCGTCACGCTCTGCGTTGGTGTCACGAGTGGAGTCGCATCGGCTTGAACGCGGGCGCCTTGTGTTCTGGGTCATTTGCTCTCGCCCTCACCCGTCCTCCCTCCCTTAGACTGCTCTTAACTCCTGAGGGACCCTCCTCCCCCCAGGATTCACCCCAAGAAGCTGCGCTCAGGTGGCCCGTTTACCTGCGTATCAGAGCCCCACCCACGTGGCCTCCAACTCATGGCCAATCGCAAGCGTCCTTACTACGCCCCGGTTCCCTAGGTAATGGGAGTGGCAGGAGCGTACACTGCAGGAGCGGGGTACCCAGGCCGCACCTTCCTCCTGCTCGCTCGTCCCCGTCCCCCCGGGCCTCCCAGCGCTCGCCGGCCACCGTCCTCGGGCGCATCCCTCCGCTAGCTTTCAAACGCACGGCCGTAAACACCTGGGGCAGCCCGCGGCGTGGCCGGGCATAATATTAATTCCGTTCCTCCTTAATTTGTGAGGGAGTCAACCCTATAAATCACTCGAAGCCACTCAGACAGAAAGCGAAACGTCGCCTTCGGATGGAGAATAGAGCGTGTCGCCATTCACGTCTAAGCGCACGTGACCAGTCTCAGGTTCTCCATGCGGGCATGGTTTTGTGACCCTGGCTTGCGACGACGTGCCACGCTCGGAAAGTTCTTTCCCCCTGAGTCGGTGGACAGCACCGGCCACCTAGCAGCTAGCTCCCTAGCATCAGGGAGCCCGCTATCCGCTGGGCAGTCTCCTCCCACCGCCATTCTTCACGACTTGTTTAATTAACAACCGTTTTTGACCTAGACTTGTGAGAAAAGTGTTGCTATTCTCTCCTGCTAAATTATGTCTAATGAACATATTTGCATGTTATCAGATACAGCAATATATCATTTCAAATTTCAGCGTTTAAGCCTGCATCACTCAAAACAGCTTTTGTGGATTAGTAAGCAGGTGAAATCAAAAATCTCATTTCATATCTGACATTAATAACTTTCAGGGGGAATGAGCATTGGCATTTATGTCTGGACCAGAATCGAGCCCAATGTCCTAGAAACACAAGGGCAGCAGACAAACCTACTCACCAGATAGGAGAATAAATCATGCATAATGCAGAATTCCTACCTTACATGTTAATTAATGTGTGTAATCAATTACCGATGTTACAATATGAGAAAGGAACTGGTGGGGAATGGGGTAATAAAAAATACCTATAGATTTATCTGCTTCTTTTTTCTATTTAAACAAATAGTCTTCGAGCCTGTGAGTGCTGTGTTGAGACATGCTCTGAATTATAAGCATCATAAAATCTAATCAGATTTATAAGAGGAATTGATTGTTGTGGCAGGAGAGGGTGGAAAATAAGCTGAAATTTAAGTGTTAATTTTTATGCTAATCCGCAGTGGCTTCATATGAAGCAATTTTGTTCTGTGCCACAAATATAAAATTGTCCCTTGCAGAGAAATGTCAGCTTGCTAGACCTGAAAGCAGTAATTTATTAGGTATGTTTCTATTAGTATGTGTCACAGTCGTTAGCAGGCTGTACACACAATGGTGCTTCATACTTATCCTCCAAGTCTCAGAATGTTTCAGCTCAGTGGCTGAGAACGTGGGGCATTAATACATTATCATATGCGGGGTGGTCTGTGCCCTGTGGACAAAAGGCTATTTAATACAATTTAATGTCATTCTGAGAAGAAGTGGAAAAATAAAGACGGGGAATAAAATGGCCTCTGTGTGTTTCACAGTGCACTCATGCACGAACCCTCCGTTTAAGGGGTGGGACGTTCCTGCCAGGAAGAGGAGTCAGCACGGGGGCGTTTTTTTTTTATTATTTTTTTAGTTTTTATTATTATTATTATTTTTTTTGTAACCTGTCCCCCACTGCAGTATTTTCTAAATGCTATTAAGTGATCGATGGACACGGCCCCGTGATGATGTCATCCATAGGAACGGGAATGCAGATGACAGCAAAATGCTAGTGACAGTGACCTTGTTTGAGATCCCCCGGGCACCCTGTCAGCTCTGCTTCCAGTGTATGGTTTCCAAGAAGGTACTTTTTGGACACTATCTAGTTACCGGGGAGTGAATTAATAGAGGTAAGGGTTCTGATGCAATTCACATATAGGTCAATTACATGCGCCAACATCTGCTCTGTCACCGTCATTTGCATATAGCATTCATATGTTAATGACGCCTCTTTTTACTCAAGTAATATATTTAAAAAAAACAAGATTTGCATATCAGTTTGGATCAGTATATTACAAGCCATTTATCATCTTCTCCTCCTTGTTCTGCGTTGAAGACCCGCATCCTGAGTGATGGCTGCTCTATTTGAGCAGGGCTCTGATTTATACAAGAGAGAGACCCTTCAGCGGGAAGCTTCCATTCGAGAGCGGCTCAAAGCCTTATAAATCAATAATGACACAGATGGACTGGTGATAATCTATTTAGAATGCCTGATAGCAAATATCGCTGTGCAGATGATTAGAGGGGTAACTGTTTTTAGCAGAAAGCCTTTTCTCTCTCTGGAAACGGTAAGTTGGAACACACACAAAAAAAGTGCCCACACGGACAGACGGATGGACGAGGCGTCAGGAAATCTCTGTGCTGGGTCTGGATGGCAGGGGCGAGAACACGGAGGGGGGCAGAAGAACAAAGAGGCTCCGGCTCCTGCCAATATCATCATATCAATCCTGGCTTCTTTAAGGAAACAGGGCCCCCCTAATGGAATTGTGTCTTCAGGTGTAAATGGCATTAAAAGCTGCTTCTCCTTCTCCTTCTGGCCCTGACTCGGCCCAGGGAGTGAGAGAAATAAAGTGAAGGTTGTCAGAAGTGGCAGCTGCTTGGGATCCTGATACATAGAAGCTTCTATTGATCTGATGGAAATGAAAGATCCCAGCGCTTGGCAGTATTTAGCGTCTGGCCGGCGGCGGGTCACCGGTGGCCTTGCACGGGGTGCGACGTCCGTTCTCGCGCACCGCACCGGGCTCCATGTCATCTTTACCCTTTTCGGCAGGATTTCTGCGCCCCCCAACCCCCGCGTGTTGCCGCGGTTCGGTGGATGTGTTCCCATTTCACTTTACACACCCCCCCCCTTCTCTCTCTCTCTGTGTTTTCTCTGGTGATAGGGACCCCGGACGCCCCTCCGGCCACCCGTATCCGTCAGGGCCTGGACCAGCGGCCTCCTTCCTGGGATATTTCTCGCCAGACTGACAGTCCCTGAGACAAGTATGCAGTTAAGCTGCTGAGGGTAAGTAAGTCTCACGACGGCAGAGCGCGTGGCCTCCTGCGTTGTCCCACTGACCTGACACAGATGCAGCCCGGCAGCCCCCCTCCTTCCGCTGCTGGCCACGGCGGGCTCCCTCTGTCTGCGCCTGCGCCTAGGTGAGCGAGGCGGCCGGCCGGACCTTTAGCCACGGAGCGGGGACCGGGGGTGCGGGGGTGGGCGCTGCTCTGCGGTTTGTGTAAGGGGTGTGTGTGTGTGGGGACAAAGGAATCATGAAAAAAAAAATGTCACGGTCCCCTCCTCCGTGGCTTCCTTCCTGTCCCGAGTTTTCTTCTGGAATCAATATACGTAAGGCTTCGGTTTGACATTCTGAGGTGCCGCTAACGGATTCCAGCTCCTGGAAAGTGCTGCTGTTATTGTGAGGAGTTTTGATGCGACCAAATCCAAGTGAAGAGTTGAAATAGCTTTTCTGAAGGCCAGAGCCGAGGTCGTAAATTATTCCGCATCGTGATTCTTCCTGATCGCAGGCCCACCATACCTCTTCGCCTGACGCTGCTGCGATGTGGCAAAGGGAAAGTTAAAAATAAAATGGAACATTTAAATCTCGGCCGCTGAGAACCTCAGAGAGGCGTCAAGGCCGGTCGATAAAGGCCGCTATCAATTAGGCGTCCACGGTTATCATGCGATGGGGTCTGTGAGCCGTGCGCAGGCGCAGGGGCCCGGCGCTGCGTGGCACGGGCTGGGGGGTCCCCACCCCCCCACCCCACCCCCGGGGATGGGGAGCGGGGTCTGGCGCCAGGGCCCGGGCGGAGGCACCGCCTCGCGCACTCCCGTGGGGGGGAAGATGCCGGTGGCCAGCGGGTGGGACGGTTCTCCCCTTGCGCCCCATCCGCGTGAGTGACAGGTGTCAGTCACCTTGCCCCCCGCGGGGGCTGCAGCCTGGCAGCTCCGTGCGTGTGTCCCCGCTGAGAGAAGTCTCCGCCGTGGCGTGGCGTCGTTCCGGGCCGGGCCCTCGCCCGGCTCCTGGGGGCAGCGGGGTCCTCGGCGATGGGGTCCGTCCCCCCTCCCCCTCCCCCACCCCCACCCCTGGGCTCCGGGCTGGGCTTCCAGGCGGAGCGGTTGGCTCGTCCCTCTCAGCATTTCGCAGGCAGAAGAATTTTGGGTTCTGGAGCTGTTTGCTGGGAAAACAAGCCTGCAGTTGCCAGTGAGGTTTGGAACTTGCCTGCCAGATAAGGGAAGTCTGCGAAGACTATTTTCCCTCTTGGGAGGCAAAACACAGATGGGGGAGTCAGGAGCCTCGCGGTGTTTAGCTGCTACGGCGGTGGCTGCGATTCTGCCGCGTGGATGCTCGCGGCTCGCCAAGGCCCAGCTCAGAGCCGCCGCCGCCCAGGGCCGGGGGCGCGGCGGCTCTCCCCGGAGTGGGCCACGCTCCGTGCCCCTCGGGGTGGGCGGGGGCGGCACAGTGAGGGGCGGCCGTGGCCCCTTGACCCACCCTGGGAAGAGCCGGGAAGACAAGGGTGCCCGCCGCGTCCCCGGGACCCGCGCGGAGCCGTCCCCCGCGTGGTGGCGAGGACTCACGGACGCACGGTGGCGCCGGCCGGGCCGGGTTTTCTGCCATCGAGGCGCGCGTGGCAGGGCGAGGCGCGGGCTGGGCTCCGGGCCCAAGCCCAGACGCGTGTCCTGGCACTGGACACGGCCACGGGACACTCCGGCGTGGGGCGCCAGCGTCCGCGTCGGGCTCTGGGGCTGGAGGCTCCTGGCCAGGAGCAAATCCTGTGCCCCGGGCGGGCGGGGAGCAGCGGGCACCTCCTTCTGGCCGGCCCCTCCCGTGCAGCCCTGGGGGTCTCCGGCCCCTGGTGGTCCCCGGGAGACACTCTGCTCCCGCCCCTCCTCCGATGCTCTCCCTGTCCTTTGAAATGGCCACGTGACTTGAGGAAATCGATGTGAAATGCTGTGTGGATGCGACTTTGGGACGGCCAGACGGCCACCCCGAGGCGCGGAGCTGTGGAGAGCCGCGGCGACCCATGGTGACCCATGGCGACCCATGGCGACCAAGCTCACGGGCACCACAGTGGCCGAAGCCTCCATAGCCTGGGGCTCCAGGGCATCGGGGTCGGTGGCACAGCCCTGGGCCGGGCCTGGTGACTTCCAGAAGGAACGGCTCTTGGAGACCCAGGGGCCGCCCTCCACCTGGCGGACACAGAGCGGCTCCTCTGAGCCCAGGGCAGGGCAGGACGCCGGACTCGGGGTGCTGGCCACACTGTGGGTCCAGCTGTGGGTCCCGCTGTCCCCAGGCGGCTGTGTCGTGCCGTGCAGGCATGTGTGACGTTGCCTCGGCTGCGTGCCGTGGCAGGGCGCTGTGCCCCCGGCCGCTGACGTGGGGAGCCCTGCACACGTGCCACGTTGGCCCCACGGGGCTCGGGCGTAGGGGGGCGGGTGGCGGGCCCTGTGTGCCCCCTGCCGCCCCTGGGCCTGGTGGCCAGGACGCCCCTGTCACTCCCTGTGCCCAACCCCCCTAACCAGGCCCCCAGCAGGCAGGGGCTGTCCCCGGCTCCCTCTCCCAGTGTGGGCACTGAGGTCAGAGAGCGTGGCCCCCGCTGGCCACACGGGTGGCCGGTGGCGAGGCCGCGATCTGAGCAAGCTTCTTCCTGGCTCTGGACCCTGGTCCCTTGGCCGGGGGACTAGGCGGACACACGCCTTGCCTCAGGGAGCGGGCAAAAGTCAGCAGCGGTAAAAAGGGGCGGGTGGTCAGAGATGGCCCCGGGGAGCGCGCTGGCCGTGACCGTCCTGAAGGGCGTGGGAGAGCCGCTGGGTGAAGGGCCGGTGAGGACGAGCGTGCCCGTCTGCGGGCTGGGGTGCTGGGCCCCGGGCAGGCGCCGTGAGCTGGGGGGCGGGCGTGGGCTGGAGGCCCGGGTTCCTGGTGGCTTTGCGGGTTCCCGGTGGCTTCGCGGGTTCCCGGTGGCTTCGCGGACCACGCCCAGGCACTCGCTCTCGTGTCCGTGGCGCTTGAAGCGGAGCGTGCTTGAGAAACCCGCCCCCCCGGGCGTGGGGACGCCGCTAGGGGCCAGCATTCTGCATGAGGCTTGACTGATTCTTGGCGGGTTGTTTGCTGTGGCCCGAGGGTGTGCCGCTCGTCTGAAGCTGGGAGTCCGGGACGACAGGCCCCGTGGGGACAGGAAAGGGGGCCGGCTGCACTGGTGACACGGGTGCGCCCCATGGCTGCTCCTCGGACCCGGCATGAGCTTCCTGTGCAGCCCAGGAGGCCTGAGCCCCAGCTGTGAAGAGCTGCAGGCAGAAGGCTTCTGGGGCTCCCCGTGATTGGGGGGCCATGGTCTGCTGAAGCCTGTGGGGCTCAGGGGGTGCAGGCACCTCCCATCCTCTGCGGGGAAGGGCTGACTGCAGAGCGAGCTGTGGTCGCTTCAGTGGCGTGGATTGCGGGGTCCAGGCACAGGTGGCATTAGCCCCGAGGACCGTCGGCGGGCACAGGTGGCAGAGGCCTCTTCCCTGGGCAGCCAGGTGCTGTGCGGAACAGAGCACCTGCTCAGGAATTCTAGGTCCTTCCTGGACCCCTAGGACCCCAGGGCTGCAGAACCCTTTGCGGTCAAAGCCACCTTTTCTTGGTAGGTGAGGGGACAGGCCAGAGAGGGCAAGGGCTCCCCAAGGTCACACGTGCGTCACTGGCGGGATGAGACCAGAGTGAGACCTGGGTGCGTGTGTGCCCGGCCCGGTGCTCGCCTGAGCTGGCCGGCGGGGCCCACCTGTGGCCCGTCGGGGTGCGGGCAGGTGGGCCTGGGACCTAAGTGTCACGCAGTCCGCCTAGCGAGGTGCCGGGTGCGTGGAGTGGGTGGCGGTCCCCCGTGGGTGGCGGTCCCCCGTGGGTGGCGGTCCCCAGTGGGTGGCAGTCCCTCGTGGGCACGCTGACTAGCCGAGCCCTCGCCTGTTTGTCCCCATGGGAGTGCGCTGCACCTTGGCCCACATGAGCCCCGTGTGTGCCAGATGGGCTGGGATGTCAGGGTGGCACCCCGTCTTCCCGCCAACGCCGGCACATGCCGAGGCCGGGCCCCGACGCCTGCCTGTGTTGGCCGGTCCAGTGGGCCCACTTCAGGGCTACAAACACCTGAAGGTCAGACGGTCACCGCTGCTGCCAGCCCAGCCTGGGGTCAGCCTGCACTCTGCCCCGCTGTGGCTGGGGCAGGGACCCCGGGAGCTTAGGCCCAGCCCGCCGTGCATCCTGGGCAGGCCTCGTCCCCCCCGGGGGTGCCGTCCTCGGCCCCCATTCAGATGGCAGGTGCGTGACGCCAGGTGTGTGCAGGGCAGCCTGGGCGGGGCCTCTCAGCCCTTGCCAGTTGCGGCCACCGGGGGTGTGGGCGGAATTGTCCCAGGTGGTGATAGATTGTAAGAAAGAGAAATAAAAAAAAAATCTGGTTCCTTTTCCCCCCTCTAACGCTGGCAGCTGCTTTAAGTTTTAAGCACACTTCCTGCGAGTGTGCGCGTTTCCGTGCAGCGGGCGGAGCCTGCCTGCGTCAAGCATGGGCTCGCACCGGCGGCCTCGCAGCGGCCCTGGCCAGCGACGCCCCGAGCCGCCCGCAGGACGGCCGGGCGCCGGGAGCCTGCAGAGCGAGTGGTGGGTGCACCTTCACAGGCTGCAGGCTGCCCTTGTCGGCTCTGAATTCGCTTCCCGCATGCGGGCCGGGCAGGGCCTGGCTGCGCGGGGGGCAGGGTACTTGTGGGCGGGCAGGCGGGCCCCCCATGCCACTCTGGGCAGGTGGCCAGGATGCCCCTCTGTGCCCCAGCTCCCTCTGTCTCCCCAGGTCACCTGTCCCTGTCTCACACGGGCACAGCCCGATGGATGAGTCTGAGTCCAGACCCCAGGACTAAGTGACAGAGCCACCACCTCACCCTGTGCCCATCGTGGGGCCGTCTGAGGGACACCCCGGCCCCCTGTGAGGCAGAGGGCCACCTGGCGTGAGGGGCGGGGTGACAAGGCAGCTCAGCCTGCCCGATGTCGCTTCTCCCTGGCCCTTCCTGCGAAGGCGACCCCCGTCCGCAGCCCCCCGAGAAGCGAGCAGGTGGTCCAGCACCCCTGGCCGCGTGCAGGAGGGCCGCCGGTGGGCGCCGAGGGCCGGGCCGGGCAGGGCGTCTGCTCACCTGCGGCCTTGCTCCCAGCCGGCCCTGCCCGGCCCCTCCGTCCCATCCTGTCCCGTCCACACGCGACGCGCGCGGAGTTCCTGTGCGAGCGATCGTATTTGTTTGGGTTTCCGTAATCCCTTCATTGTTTGCACAACTGCTGTCAGCCTGTTTCCTGCGAGTACCGCAGGATAATTGCGGAGCGCCTGCGTAAGTGTTTCCCTGCGAAACTGGGCCCCGTCCACGCGGCACTCGGCGCCTCGTGGCTGCGGCCGTGGACGGCTTCACGTCGCGGCCGTTGGCCCGGCTCGCGCCGTCCCCGCGGGCCGCGCGTGGCGGGGCAGTGATGACATGCCACCGAGCACTCCGTCCTCGGAGGGTGGCCGTGGTGTCCTCGTGGCCAGGGGGCGCCCGCCCCGCCCCGGCCCGGCGGGCAGGGAGGGAGGCCCAGGCCCGGCTCCCCCGCTGGCCACGCCGCCCGCCCGCCCCGGGCCGGGCGCTCCCTCCGGCCACGTTCCCGCCACGTTAATGGCGATCGGCGGCGGGAGAAAGAAGCGTGTTCTGTTCTCCAGGCTCACCCTGCCGCTATCAGAGTAACTTCCAGCTTATTAGCGACAAAGGACTTTCTCCCGGCGGCCGCCCCGTGCGCCAGGGCCCCCGGAATTAAGCGGCCGCTTCCTGTCCTTTATATGCGCGGCCACATCTGGGCGGCCGGCGGCCCGCGGCTTAATAACAATCACCTTGCCTTCAGCCCGCGCTGATTGTTTCTAATTCACTCTGACAGATAGTGCCTGACAACGCGCCGGGCCCCCCCCCGCCGTGACCCGAGCTCACTCACAGCACTTACACAGTCTGTCATTTTTAATATTTGATTTCATTTTAAGTTATGTGTTTTACCGAGAAGATGAAACCAAAAGAAAGGGGACTTGTGATGGAACATAAATTTAACCCTTCTCGCCATCCAGCTCCGGCTCGGGCCCCGGCAGCTCGGCCCGCGTCCCGGGGAGGGGGCCCCCTCCCTGCAGACTGCGCCCTGCCGCTGCCCCCCTCTGCCCTCCTCCCTCCTTCATCCCTCTTCCTCCTCCCTTCCTCCTTCCTTCCTCCTTCTTCTTTCCCTCCTCCCTCCTCCCACTTCCCCCTCCTCTCTCCTTCCTCCTTCCATCCTCATCCTTTTTTCTTCCTCCTTTTTTCCTCCTCCTCTCTACTCCCTTCTTCATTCCCTCCTTCCTTCCTTCCTTCCTTCATTCCCTCCTTCCTTCCTTCCTTCCCCTCCCCTTCCCCTCTCCCCCCTCCCCCCACGTCTGCAAACAGAAGCTCCAGGTCACGTCCACCGCCTTAGTCGCCCTCGGTTAGTCCGCGGGCCTGATGGTGCTGCTTTCCGCTTAGCGCCCCGGTCCTACCGGAAAGACTTTTGGGGGTTTTGCCCCTGGTGGCGGGAGCCGGGGAGGGGCCTGGTGCAAAGCAGGCGACCAGCTCCAACCACAGCGCATGCACACACGAATCTGATCTCTCTTCGTGGGAGCTGGCGGGGCGGGCAGAGCCACCTGTCCCTGGCCTCGGGATGGGGGCTCCACGCGGGGCCTTCTAGAGCGGGCACAGGTGGGCGGCAGGGTGAGGCTGGGCGTACGTTTGCTTCTGCCCTTTCTCTCTGAGTCAGCCCCGCGAGCGGCCTGCGGGCTGGGCTCCGAGCAGGCGGCCGGGCACCCCACACCCCCCGGGTCCACTCCACCATGACTCTGCCTTTGTTCACCCCTAGACAAAGGCCCCTGTGTCCCTCTGGGCCCTTCAGAGGTCGAGAGCTGCGAGGCCGGGCATGAGGTCAGCTTGGCAAACAGACGCCACAGAGGAGAGGCACGGCGACCCACGACGCCTCGCGGCCGCCGCTGGCCGCCCGGGGCCCTCCGTCCACGCAGGGCTGGACCGGGCAGGGCCTTCGCTCCAAACCAGCGTCACCGCTGCCCGTGGCGCGGTCCCCCTGTGACCAAAGCGCACCCCACGTGCGTGAGCGGTCACACACTCAGGTCCCTGTCCTCCAGGGCCCCGAGCTGAGTGTCCCTGTGACTCTCACAGCTGTGTCTGGAGAAGTGTGCGTTCTGGGGCCGGGCGGTGGGTTCCCAGGGGGCAGCGGGAGCCGGGAGCCTCCCGGCGTGCCCTGTCATGGCCGTGTGCCGGGGCGGTGCGGGGGGCCGGGGCCGGACCCCGCATGCAGGCGGCTGCTCTGCTCCACTGCTCCGGGCCCCGGCCTGTGGACCGAGGCCCTGGGTGGTGTCCTGTGGTGTCCCCAAGCCTGTCCCTCCTTGAGCCGGCCTCTCCCAGGCTCTGGGCACTGTGGGTGAGCGGCGGAAGCAGCTGCTGTCCACGTGGGGACCCTTTTCTCTCCGGGGTCCAGGCCCCCGTCACAGAGTCCCTTCCCCTCCCGGAAGCGGGGGGCAGGGCGGGAGGACTCTTCGTCCTGAGGCTCTCGCCCTGGTCTGGGCAGCTCCTCACACAGAGAGGGAGACCGCTCGGAAGGCGAAGGGGGCGCCCACCGCCCCCCGCGTGTGGGCGACAGAGGCCTCTGCACAGCGCACCCTTCTCCTCCCCCGGCCCCGGCGGCCTTTGGGGGTGACGTGGCAGGCCGGGGGGGGAGCCCCATTTCTCCTTCCATCTCTCCCGGACGTGTCACCCTCCAGGAGAGAACAGGCCTTTTCCGGTGAGTGCGCGCACATGTGTGTGCATGTGTGCATGTGTATGGACATGCATGCACGCATGTGTGTGCGTGTGCTGACATGTGTGCAGGCATGCATGTGTGTATGCATGTGTGTGCCCGTGTGTGCGTGTGTGTGACTGACCGTGGTGCTGTGAGTCCTCGCAGCCTCGCTGGCCCCACACCTGCCCCCGCTGAGTGAAGCCGGGCCGAGGGGACCCGGGGCAGGCAGAGGGACTGGGGCAGCCCAGGGCCGGCTGCCTTCTGCCCCCAGCAGGGCGGTCGGAGGGCTCTGAAGAAGGCTCTCCATGCAGATGTAACCTCCAGCAAGGCCAGACGACACTCTGACTCCCCTGGGAGCGGACTGCTGGGCTATTGCCGGTTCTGGTGTCAGAGCCAGGGAGAAAGCGGGACTGGACCTCGGCCCCGGTGGGCGTGGCGAGCCCCGGGATGCGCGTCCGTCGGCCGGAGCGGACAGCACCGCCCGCCCTGACGGGCCCCACGGTCCGGATGTCTGTGGAGTGAGTGTGGGGGAGGGGCAGCGGGTCGGGCCGAGGCCTGGAGGGCCCCAGAGGCCACTGTCCTCCTAGGCGGCCACTTGGCATTGCCGAGGCCTATCCCTGAGGGTCCTGGACACCAGCCCTTGAAGGGAGAGCCTGGGGGTCTTCAAATGTGTGCCGCCACCCTGTGTGGGGGGGCTCAGAGGGGAGACTCAGAGGGGACATGGCCAGTGCCACCAAGAGGTGACGCAGAGCTGTGGACGCAGCCCCAGGGGCAGAGCAGGTGGCCTGGGCAGCAGAGCCATGGTGAGCGTGCTGAGGCCACCCGTGCCACGTGTCAGAGGGGACAGTGTCTGTGCCGTGTGTCAGAGGGGACATCTCCTGTGCCGTGTGTCGGAGAGGACAGTGTTCGTGCAGCATGGAGGAGGGGACAGTCTGTGCCGCGTGTCTGAGGGGACGGTGCCCATGCGGCATGGTGGAGGGGAGCTCGTTGTCCATCTCGGGGGACAGCCGCATGGAGGGCTGGCGCTGCCAGCAGGCTGTGCGGACCGGAGGGTTTGCACGCAGACGAGGAGCAGGCAGGAGAGAGGAGGCGAGGGGCAGGCAGGAGAGAGGGGACGAGGGGCAGGCAGGAGAGAGGAGGCCTGCAGACGGCAGGACTTCTCCAGAGGCGCTGGCAGCGAGGCCGTGGGGACGGGGCAGGCGGCCGAGGCGGCCACCCCCGGCGGAGGCAGAGGCGGGGGCCGTGGGGAGACAGGAGGGGGTTGGAGTTGGGAAGGACAGGGGCTCCGTTTTCTCGGAGCCGAGGGCTTGGGCAGGCGTGTGTGGCGGCGTGGCCGGTGCCGGCCGGAGGAGCTGCGTGCCCGCCAGGGAGCCTACTATCAGCTGCGGCCTCCTCAAGAGGCGAGCACCGGGGCGCCCAGCGCCCTCCGATGCTGAACCAGGCAGGGTGGTGGGGCCAGTGGGAGCGAGTGCCCCTCGGCCTGCTGCTGGCCTGGCCATTGCCCCTCTCTGGTGGGGGGCGTGAAACAGGGATAGCACCAGGTCTGAGCGTCCAGACAGAGGCGACCCTGGTGCTATGGCAGGCACCGTCCCCACACGTCAGGCCGGGCCACGAGCTCGACTCAGAGAGCTGTCCTTCAGGAAATCATGGGATTTGGGGTTACTCTCTGAGCACACGCACACACACACATGCACATGCACACACACACGCACACACACATGAATATATACACATGCATGCACACGCACACACTCACGCACACACACACATGTGAATACACACACACATGAATATACACACATGCATGCACACACACTCACGCACACACACATACACGTGAACACCCCCCACACACATACACACACGTACACACATGCACACACAAACACATGCACATGCATGCACACACACATGCACACACGCGCACACATGCGCACACACATGCACACACATGAATATACACACATGCACATGCACACACGCTCATTCACGGATGGGGCCCGCTCCCCGTTCACGCGTGTCCCCAGGATGCGCTCGGGCGCACGCGGGGCGCGAGCCGACGCCGCAGCGGACGCGGACCACGCAGCGGGGTCCGCAGCGTCACCGCGTCTGCTGCCGGCTCTTCAGTCCCCAGAGCGGAGCGTCCGCCTGCTCGGCCCCCGCCCCGCGCCGCGGTCACAGCCTGACAGCGCCGGCCGCGCGCGGCGTCCTGGGCCGAGGGTCGAGCCCCGCGGCGGCCAGACACGCTCCTGTGAAATGCAAACACCCACGGCCGCTGCCGATCCTGAAATCAAGGCGCAGCTTACGAAACGAACACATAATTATCTTGTTTATTCAGGGTATAAATAGAGTTCACGCATTAAAAAATGTTTCTTCCCGATAAGGCCTTCGGCGAGCGTTGGGGCTTCAGAGAGTCTCCCCCGCTCTCTCCCTGTCTCCCTCTCTCATTCCTTCTCTCCCCTGTCTGTCCGCACCCCACCCCCATCTTCTTTAAAGGGGGCGGGGCCTGCCCGAGCCCCGCCCCCTTGGCTGCTGAGGAAAAGGCAGCACAGCCCGCAGCTCTCGGGGTACTCCCGGCTTGCACCCCGGCTGCCCACACGGCCTGGGCAGAGCCGGGGTCCGGGGTGCCCATGGGGGCCTGGTGTGCTCAGACACGTCCCCGGCCCTCCCACCAACCAGGGCAGGGCTGCGCGCCCCGTGTCCGCCCCCGACCGCCCAGCCGGGGCCTGCGTCCTGTAGGAGGCAGCCTTCAGGCCCTGGGGGTGGGGGGACCCCTGCTGCAGACCAGCCGCTGTCATCGTGGGCACGCCCTCCTGGTGACGTTTCTACCGATTTGTACCTGCCGTAGACGATCTATAATATATGCAGCTTTGTCTTAAGTCATAGCATCTGAGAGGCCTGTGTTTGATGTTCCGTTAGTTTTCATGTTGAATACGAAAGTGATGTATGCACTGGTTAATTTGGGGGCGTTCTCCCGGGTGGCACCTGAGTCATCCTGTGCCTGAGCGGGGTGCCCACGAGGCGCCCCACTCTCTGCACGGCCCAGGCTGGAGGCGTGTGGGTGTCCATCCTGTCCCCGGGCCTCACTCCAGCCCCTCGGAGCAGCCACCTCTCCTGAGGGAGCTGGCGCGTCCCCTCCGACCTCACAGCCCCGCCTTCCGGATCCCTAACGCCACTTGCCCTGTGCTGCCCCGGCCACGCCGGACGGTGCGGTGAGGGGCGACTGGGCCACGCTTTCTGACTTCGTCGCGCCCCTGCTCCGCTGCAGGACTCTGGGGACGGGCGGCCGGGCCTTCTGTGTCCGCCCCAGGGCCCGGTCTGCGGAGCTGGCCGGCTGGCTGTCCCTGCGTCCTCCTCCCTCCTTCCTTCCCTCCTTCCTTCCCTCCTTCCTTCCTTCCTTCCTTCCTTCCTTCCTTCCTTCCTTCCTTCCTTC
>PVKZ01007546.1:0-22444 GCA_004027375.1 Macroglossus sobrinus | reverse complement strand
GCCCCACCTCTCCCAGCCCCGCCCCGCCCCATTCCCAGCCCCGCCCAATGACCAGCCCCAGCCCCGCCCCCTGCCTGCCCCAGCCCCGCCACGGCCCCTCCTCCGCAGGTGGTTCGACAAGTCTTTCACGCTCGTGGTCTTCAAGAACGGCAAGATGGGCCTCAACACGGAGCACGCCTGGGCAGACGCCCCCATCATCGGGCACCTCTGGGAGGCAAGGGACCCGGAGAGGGGTCCTGCGGGCTAGGCTGGCAGGGAGCTGGGGGCTGGGGACGGCGACCCAGCCTCTCAGCCTGACCCTCTCCCTGCAGTTTGTCCTGGCCACGGACTCCTTCCACCTGGGCTACACGGACACTGGGCACTGCCTGGGCACGGCGAACGCTGCGCTGCCATACCCTCAGCGGCTGCAGTGGGACATCCCTGAGCAGGTGCTCAGGCTGAGCAGGGACAGGGAGGGCGTGCGCGAGGGACCAGTACCTGGGAGGTGCTGCTGCCTCCTCGCGTCTGGCCCAGCCCCGCTCACAGGGGACACCGAGCAGACTGGCCATGGGGCGACTGGACGTCTCGGGCCACGTGCTGGTGGGAGGAGCTGGGCGGTATGAGCCTAGTTTCCGGGGGGCCGTGTCAGCTCCTCCCTCCTCCAGGAGACGTGGAGGGACCCTGACGCCGCCAGCCTTGTCCTTCCGGGAGCTCTGCACCCAGCTGCCCCTTTCCGTGTCTCGGCAGTGCCAGGCGGTCATCGAGAGCTCCTACCAGGTGGCCAAGGCGCTGGCGGATGACGTGGAGCTGTACTGCTTCCAGTTCCTGCCCTTCGGCAAGGGCCTCATCAAGAAGTGCCGGACCAGCCCCGACGCCTTCGTGCAGATCGCCCTGCAGCTGGCCCACTTCCGGGTAGGGGCCCCCGGCCGCCCGGCCCGCGGGCGGGGGTTGCAGGGGCGCCTGCCGGGTTCACCCTCTGTGTTCCCCAGGACAGGGGCAAGTTCTGCCTGACCTACGAAGCCTCCATGACGAGGATGTTCCGCGAGGGGAGGACGGAGACCGTGCGCTCCTGCACCAACGAGTCCACCGCCTTTGTGAAGGCCATGGTGGGAGGGACCCACAAGGTGTGACCCCCCGGCCTCCCGCAGAGGCCGCCCTCCGCTGCCCGCCGCCCTGGGGGTCAGCCCATTCCTCACCGCTCCGTCCTGTGCCCCAGAAAGCAGACCTCCAGAGTCTCTTCCGGAAAGCCTCCGACAAGCACCAGAACATGTACCGCCTGGCCATGACGGGCGCTGGCATCGACCGGCACCTCTTCTGCCTCTACGTGGTCTCCAAGTACCTGGGCGTCAGCTCCCCCTTCCTGGCCGAGGTCAGTGCTTCCCATGGGGGCGGCCTGGCCTGCTGGCCTCGGCCTGTTTTCTGTCTGGCCGGCTTTTTTGAAACTGTCCTGGAGGGGTGGGGCCCGTTGTCCTGCTCCGCACCCCACACAGACCTGTGGCTCTGACTCTGACCGAGAGACCCCAGCCCACCCCACCCCGTGCATTCAGTGTTCCCGTGAAGGAGACGGACAGACAAACGCGCGAGGTGCCAGGTGGTGCCAGCACTCCTGAGAACAGTGACGAGGGAGCCTCAGTGCCCAGACTCTGAGGCCAGGCTGTGCCCTGTGCATGGGACGGCGGGACAGGAGGGGGCCGGAGGAACGGGCAGATCCTCGCGCCTGGAGACAGCGTCAGGGTTGGCGCAGATGCTGGGATGGCGAGGACAGACCCGGGGCCCCGTCGGGAAGGTTGTGCACTGCGCTCGCTGCCGCGCCTTCAGCCGCGACAGTCGCCGGCTGGAGCAGGGGCGTGGGCACCGCCGGGCGGCAGATGTGCCCCGAGCACGTGGCGTCTGACCGAAGCGGCCGGCTTGTTGCAGGTGCTCTCAGAACCCTGGCGCCTCTCCACCAGCCAGATCGCCCAGTTCCAGATCCGCATGTTTGACCCGAACAAGTACCCCAACCACCTGGCCCCCGGCGGTGGCTTTGGCCCCGTGAGTCCCCGTGGAAGGGGGTGGGTGAGCAGAACGGGGGCCTGGGGCGTTGGGTGGAGAGCGCAAGGCCTCCGAGAGGTCAGGCCAGAGGCGGGAGCACAGCCCTGGCCCTGCCCTGCGTGGAAACAGAACGGGTGGCCAGCCGCCTGGCAGACTGGCGCCCGGGACCCCACCTGTGCCGGCACCCGCCGCGGGGGCAGGAGCGCCCGCGTGGCCAGGGCTGCTTCCCCTGACGTGTGCTCACCGGACAGTCCCGCTCTCCTATGAGAGACTCGCGCCGGATTTTGTCAGGGAGCTAGAGACGCCCCTGGACAGAGGCCACGGCGATCTTGAGCCCCCTGAGGGGAGCACGAGGTCCCGGGTCCCCGGGGGGGATCTGGAACTGCAGGGGCTGAGCTCCTGGGTTTTCACCCTGTCCCCTGGGTGGTCCTGACCTCGAGGAGAAGGCGGCATCTGGGGGGAGCCTCCCTGGGTGCGCCGCGGGGGGCAAGGGCAGCTTGGCCGGCAGGCCGTCACCTGGCTCTGTCCTCAGGTGGCAGACGACGGCTACGGGGTTTCCTACATGATCGCGGGCGAGGACACCATCTTCTTCCACATTTCCAGCAAGTTCTCAAGCTCAGAGACAGTGAGTCACCTGCTCCCCCGCTCAGGCCTGGGGCAGGGGGCACCCCCCGGGGCCCTGAATGGCTGGGGAAGGGTCCTCGCTTGTGGGGACAGAGGGGCAGGGGCTCGCCTGGGGGTTGATCGGAGCTCTCGGCGCCCACAGAACGCCCAGCGCTTCGGGAACAACATCCGCCAAGCTCTGCTGGACATCGCTGATCTCTTCCACGTTCCCAAAGCTGACAGCTGAGGGCCGGAGAGATGCCAGCCACCCTGCCGTCCCCACGTTAGAGGAATGGGTCTGCGGTCAGCTCGCAGGCAGGAGGGGTGGCCGCGCACAGGTGACCAGCTCCAAGGACAGCCCTGGCAGCAGGGGCTCCCCAGGCAGACGCTGCCCCTGAGGGTCCACGTGGCGGAGGCGGAGTTGGAGCATGGAGGGGGTTTTGATTTTATTTCTTGGTAGATACTAATAAAAATAAGGCTGTGTAATTCTCTCTGAGCCTGTAGGTTCCTGTGTTTTGTTTGGGAAGTAGAAGGCTCTCCTCCAGCCCTAGCTCAGGCCAGGGACGCGGCGAGGGCAGGGCTGAGACTGGGAGACTAGGAGAGGCTTGTGACCTCTTATGAAATGTGTGTCTCTGCTGAGGTCACTGTCCCTGGCCACCGTGTGCACTTGGAATAAACGCTTGCTTCAGAACCTTTCCCTGTTTCCTGGGGTGACTTCTGTTTGTTTGTCTGCTGGGGAGTGGGGCCCTCTGGGCTAGAGCAGAGCCCTGGGGGCCCCTCGGCCTCCTCCTGGGCGTAGGAGGTACTGCAGTCTCGGGCTTGAGATCCTGGCGTCTGGTGTCATGTCTACAAGAGCATGTGTGCTCCTTCCCTCCGGTCAGCTTTCTTATTAAAATAACGTGAAAAGTAAGCGTAGGTTCTCGATTACGATCGTCACGTGCTCGAGGGAACCCAGGTCTCAGCACCCCGCTAGGCACCAGGAGCTGGAAGTGAGTTAGGAACAGTCCCGGGCCCTCTCTCGGGGACCAGTGTTTATTGAGCATTAGCCATCCCCTCAGCTCTGGGCCGGGGATTCAGCGGTGAGCAGGGCACCACCTGCCCAAGTGGAGTCCACAGCGGGGGAAGCAGACATGGATGGGGATGGAGCGGCCTCCGGGGGGAAGCGAGAGGTTTACCACTTGCTCCCGGAGTGCCACAGTGTGCTAGGCGCTGGGATACAGCAGTGAACGAAACCGGCAGAAACCGCCCCTCCCTGTGGTTTAGGGGCTAGTGAGGAGATGGCAATAACCAGGAGGAATAGTCAGTTACACAGGCGGGAGCCGTGGAGGGGTGGGGCCGTTTGCCTCCAGCCTGAAGGAGATGAGGGCAGGAGCCATGGAGGGGCCTGAAGGCACAGCATTCCTGGCCGAGGGATGGCCGGAGCCAGAGCTGCAAGGCGGGAGGTGCCTGATGCAGTGGGGGAACAGCCCAGGAGGGGACAGGTGGAGTGGGGCCACAAGGGCTCATAGGCCAGACTTGGGCTTCTCTGACGATGGGGGAAGCTGTTGGGTTTTGAGCCACAGGTGACATAGCTGTCCTCAGTTTTACTGGGATCACTTTGGCTAACCGGATGATATAACAAAGTGGGGTACACTAAGGACAGAAGCAAGGAGACCTGCAGGGTAGTGCTTGTGGTGGTGGCAGAGTGGGGAGAAATGACAGGACGGAAACTAAGGAACTGAGGATCAGAGAGCTACGAACGTCAAAGGCAGATAGTATGACAAAGCTGATGGGCAGGCAGCGAAGCTAATTCACGTTTTCTATTTTGGGTAATTGGGTGATGAAACGAGATTTTTTTTAAAGTCGATGTTGACATGTCTATACGAAATATTCATGAAAATGTCTTAGATTATTGAAAACACAATTGAAAGCTACGGAGATCTAGGGTCCTGATAACAGCTCTGAAGGCAGTTCACACCCTGAGAGCGCATGACAGAGGCAGAGGCTCCTAACCTCGTTAAGAGTTTCTGGAGCAGGCTTCTAGAAGGATACCTGAGCTCACAAAATGTCATGGTCCATGTCAGAGCATTCTGGGGCTTCCGAAAGTATCTTCACGGACCTCTGCTTCTTGGGGTGCCTGGGTCATCTACCCTGGGAAAGTGTCAGTTTTGGTGGGCTTCTTGGGCACGTCGGCTCACTCACTGGGAGAGCAGTGAGCAGAGTCCAACAGCTGGTTTTTAATTAATAGTGAAATTTAGCCGAAGTTATCTGATTTGTTCTTAAATCAGTAAAAGATATCATCATGCTAAACCAGGATATATACCTCTGGTGACAGCTCACCGGACCCAAATAAGGCCCTTATGACACACGGCTTTCAGATCTGCACTAGTTAAGGCTAGCAGTCCTAACAGATAAACCTTGAAATCGCAACAGAAGTTTAATTCCTGCTCAGTTGGCTGAGACAGACACTTTGCATACCATTATTCAAAGACTTATGGTGACAGAGGCCCTGCCTTCCTCAGATAGCTCCCAAGTGACCTTGGACATCAACATCCAGCAGGACATGGGGGAGGAGAGAGAGATCGTTCGTGGGAGGATTTTATGGAGCTGGCCTGAGGATAACAGAGCACTGCCATTTACATCTCCCCGGCCAGGAATCTTATTGCAAGGGAGGCTGGGAAATGTAGTCTAGCTGTGTGCCCAGGATATAAAGGAAACATTTGGTGAACAGTTAGCTGGTTTGGGAAGTACAGGGCCTGAGTAGATCAGACTGACATCTCTGGGCTCCCTGAGAGCCCATCCTTCTGTGTCTGGACTCTGCAGGGTGTCTGAGACAGCCCACCTCCATCTGCTGGCCAGGGTAGCCAGGTTCCTCCCATTCCAGCCCAATTGATCTCTGAGTCTCTTCTGCTGTTCCTCAAGAACCTGAGTCCCAGCCACACTTGCCATTCCATAAAGTTAGCAGGCTCATCCACATCCTTGCCTTTGCCTTCGCTGAACCTTCTGCCTGGTATCCAGCCTAGTTAACTCTTGCTCTTCCCTGAAGTTGTCTTCATTACCCATTAGAGTTATTCGTGACTCATGTTTTCCTGGACGGTCTAAGCAAATGGCAGAGTGATTGGAAATATGCAGGGTGGCTCCAAGGCAGGAAGGGACGCCCAAGAACCAAGTCCGGAAGGGGCAGGAACCTGGCAGCTTGGGGAGGGTATGTGGCCCAGGCAGCAGATTCCTCAGTGGATAGGCGAGGTCTCACTGTGTGCCCAGAACTGTCTGGCTCAGCTCTAGCTGTTTTTCCTGCTCTGTAATCAGTCTGCTAAGGATTGAAATCCCTGAAATTCAGAGGGTCCCAGGAATCTCAAACACAAGGTATTTAAACACGGAGTTTACAACCTTCCAAACTGGCTTCTCTCCCACTCTTCCCCAACTTAGCTTGTGGCAACACCCTCCAACCACTAACCCACTCCTTTTTTCTCCCTCACTTCCCACCTTCCAAGCCCTGTCAAGTCTGCCTTCTGAATGGCTTTTACTTCCCTCCACATGACCACCACCCGCCCTGTCCACACTTCCATCATTATTTGTCCAAACAACAGCAACAGCTGGCTCCACCTCTATCCTCCCTCCAGCAGCCAAGGAGGGCTCTTTGTCACATCACTGTTCTGCTTACTACACTTCCAAGATGCCCATCATTCTCTAAGTAAAGACTGAGCCCCCTGGACTGGCCTATAGAGGCCCAAGCGCTCTCTCTAGCCTCCTCTCAACCACACTTTTGTGCAGCCTCCTTAAGAGTTGTGCTGCTCTCTGGCCTCCCCCTGCCTGGAAATTTGTGCTTCTGCTGCCTCTAGGCCATCAGAGCCTGGGCTGGAAGCAATGTTTGCTCTTCCCAGCTGCATGTACCTGGGCCTCTGCCTCATCTTCCTGGGCCACGGGGGTCCTCCTCTGTTAAGACAGATAGGACAATGTCAGCCACGCATGGCAGTTGTGGAGGCTAAACATTCAGCCATCCGCCTACTCATTTAACAAAGGTTTACTAGCACCTGCTGTGCCAAGTGCTGTTCTGGACGCTGGGGACACAGTGGCCCAGCAGACAGGCAAGGCCCTGTGTGCATGGCTTTACATTCAAGGAGCCAAGAGGAGGCACACAGCTATCAGAAGCAGGGGTGCCCCCTCATCTCAGTTCCACCCTCCTCCAACCTCCGTCCCTCCTCACTCAAGCCCTGAGACCGCAAGCCCACGTGCAGGACCAGCCCAGGTGGCCCCGCCCCTTCCGCTCTGGAGAACAGCCAATAAGACCTCGAGGTTGGGACTTGGACGCAACCTGGGGCCGGCCCAGTCACGCGTTCGCAGCCCCGCCCCTTCCGCTCCGGAACACCAGCCAATGAGGACGAGGGGCCAGCCCCGGGGGCGGGCCTGGTAACGGAAAGGGGCGGGGCGTGCGCGGAGCCGCCTCAGGACTCGCCGCGCGGCCGCGGAGGGAACGCAGGCGGAGCGGCCGGTGAGTGAGGGCCGCAGGCTGCGCCCGGGGCCCTCCGTGCGCCCCGAGGCGCGGGCCACGGCGCCCTTCCCGGCAGTGCCCGCCGCCCCTCGCCCTCACCCCGCCGCCGTGTCCTTCACCGCGGTCTCCTCACCCGCCCCTCCCCCACCCACCCCCGGGCTCCACACGCCCGCCTCTCGCGTCACCCGCTCCCGGGGCCTCGGACTCCGGGCTCGCAGCCCTCGCGGCCCCTCGCGTGCGCGGCAGCCAAGGCCGCACACCCTCCCTCCCGCCCTCCGCCCGGCCCCGCACCCCACGGTCTGTGACCCGCGCCTCATCCGCCTGAGGCCCCCCCGAGCGGCCGGACGCGTCGCAGCAGGCGAGGCCGTGTGGCATCTCTGCCGTCGCCCTCCGCTGCGTGCCTCGTCTAGCACCCACCTCAGGAGCCACGCGGCTTCGCCAAACCTGTGTGATGCTGCCCACGCCGGGAACGTCTGTTCTCGAAAGAAAACCTTTCTGTGGACATTCGTGGGCAAGCCGGAGACCTCAGGCCTGAACCCGGGCCACCTGGGTCCTTCCCCACCTTCCCCGCCCCCACCCCTTTTCGTCCCGGCCCGTCCCGGCCCGGCCCCCTGCTCTCTGGTCTCTCTCTCCAGCTTCTCCAGCCTTCTCTGTCCGACTAGCCCCTTCCACACGGCCCGGAGGCAGGCCGGTCTGCCTTTGTACATTCCAAATACACAAATCCTTCATGCCAGCTCATTTCCTGCCCTCCTCATCTAAATTCCTGCCCTCCTCATCTAAATCTTTCCTGCCCTCCTCATCTAAATCTGTACGTCCTATCTCTTTTGCCTAACGATCCATTAATTCTTGAATCCATGGAAATCTTGGTGCTACTTTTACAGGTCTCCTGAAATGGGTCTCACGGAGATGCCCAGTCACCCAGATCAAAAATCCAGAATTCCCTGGGCCCTTTTGTCATATTTGACACTGGTGTAACATCTCCTAACTTAAAGCAAAAGACACTGTGACTCCACCTTACATTCCAGGTTAAAGGTCCATTTCTCTGCTGCCCTTTGAACCTGGGCTCACAACTGTCTCTTTCTCCTCTCCCCTTCTCTTTAAGTACATTTCAATCAGGCTTTTGTGTCCCTCGCGGAGTGAAAACAGCCCCCGTCAAGGTCACCAGTGACCTCTAGATTGTCAAATCCAAAGGTCACTTTTTAAAAAAATTGATTTTAATTAGTTTCAACTATACAGTACATGGATTGGTCAGACATCTATGTAGTTCGTAAAACAATCCCCTCAACTACTCCCTCCCTTCCCTGACCCTCCACCCAGCCCACGAATTAATGCTAACTGCGTTCCCTATGCCATGCTTGCCATCCCCGTGACCGTCCACCAGCTACTAATTTGTGCTTCTTAAACCCTTCACCCCATTTTCCCAACCCCCCTCCCCTCTGTCCATCACCAAATCGCCCACTGTATTTGTGAGTCTGTTTTTGACTAGTTTGTTCTTTTCATTTGTTAGATTCCACATATAAGTGAAGTCATATAGCGTTTACCTTTAAATGTCTGACTTAAATACCTTCTAGGTCCATCCAAGCAGTATCTTTTTCCATTCCCTTCATTTTTATATGTAGGGGTCTTATTTTCTTATCCTTTCAGCCACTCTGTCTTTTGGTTGGAGCACTTAATTATTTTCCATTTAAGGTACTTATTGATAGGAATGTAATTGTCACCATTCTTTATTCTTGTTTTTGATATGTGTTTTTTCCCTGCAACATTTCCTGTAATACTGGCTTTGGTGGTGATAAATTCCTTTAGCTTATTTTTATCTGGGAAGCTCTATCTGTCCTTCAGCTCTAAATGATAGCTTTGCTGGATAAAGTATCCTTAGATGTAGATCCAGGGTCTTCATCCTGTCGAATATTTTTTGCCAAACCCTTCTGTTCTGAATAGTTTCTTTTGAGAAATCAGATGCCAGTCCTATGGGTGTTCCCTTATAAGTATCTGTTTTTCTCTTGCGCCTTTTAGTAGACTTTCTTTGTATTTAAACTTTGGCATTTTAATTATGATGTGTCTTGGTGAGGGCCTCTTTGGATCCCCGGTTTTTGGGATTCTCTGAGCTGCTTGGAGTTTTGTGTCCATTTCCTTCACCAGGTTAGGGAAGTTTTCCATCATTATTTCTTTGAACAGCTATTCAACTTCTTGATTTTCTTCAGTTATGCTGATCAGATGGATATTTGGACTCTTAATAGTGTCCCATATGCTCTTTAAATTATTTTTATAGTTGGCATCTTATCTCTTGCCATTCTGAATGTGTGTCCTTGGCCTTCCTGTCCTCTAGATAGGACATTTTGTTCTTTATTCACTTTGTTTATTCCATTTAATATACTTCTCATTTCAGATAATGTGTTCTTTATTTCAGACTGGTTCCCTTTTATAATTCCCATTTCCATTTTTTTTATCTCTTTGTTGAAGTTCTTACTGAATTTATCTACACTTCCCAAAAGTTCATTGAGCATCTTTATAACCAGTGTTTTGAACTCTGCATCTGTTAGATTACTCGACTCCATTATATCTGGATCTCTGTTTTGTTCTCTTATATGGCTTCTGCTTCTTTGTCTTCCCATTCTGGCTGCCTTTCCATGTCTGTTTCTGTGCACTAAGCAAAGCTCCTAAGTCTCCCGGTCTTATCAGTGTGGATTTGTGCAGTAGGTGTCCCGTGGCACAGTCCTGAGAGGGCTTCAGCTGCAGGCCAAGTTTAGCCCAGGCCTCTACCGCTCCAGGGCCACCTGTTAAGGTTCAGCAAGCCATCCCCAGATGCTGTGCTTATAGTTACCTCAAAAGGCCACACCAGAAACCAAGGCCAGCTGCCTCCAGTGTGAGTCTCAGCAAGGAGCACCGGACTCACTGAGGACACACCTGGATGTGGCCTGGATGGGGCTGCGAGTTGGGGGAGGTGGGATTTCAGGCAATCCTCTGGGCAGAGCAGCCTCTGTTATTTAGTTCGGTGACATTAGGGCTATGGTGGTGCTGTGTCTGCACTGGGAGCAGGGAGGGCACAACAGGGAACAACGGATACCACCGGCTCTTATGTACAGGGTGAGTCTCGCCCCGGCCCTCACTCTGACAGTGACCCCTGCAAGTCCCTGGTGCCCCCTGCGCGCAGCCAAATGGGCGCTGGTGCCCAGAGCAAGCAGATCCATCACTGTGAAAGTCTGCTCCGGGCTGTGGCCCCTTTCAGAGGCGTCTGCCGCTGCCGCAGCCTCCATCCCACTCACCTCTGGGGACCGGGCAGCCCCGCGACCTTGCCCATCCTACCTTCTGCCATTGCAGGGTGCTTTCTGGGACTTCTCCCTAGTTGTGGGCTTGTTCATCGAGATCCCAGGCAGTTTTTCCTTGCCGCTGCTCCTGTTTCCGTGCCTGTGAGGCGCGGCTGATCACTCTTGGTTTACTTTTCTCACTTGGCTTCCCAGACATCGCTGTTTTCTCTTCGCTGTCTCCTTTGCTGGTTCCTGTTCATCTTTCTGAATTCTAAACGCTGGAGGGCTTAGGCCTCCATCCCATCTACCTGCGCTTCCAGGTGACCTCATCTAGCCCCATGGCTCCAAAGGTCATCGACACTCCTGAATGTTCGGTCAGACTCTCGCCACACCCCAGACTCACAGTCCCACTCGGCTGTCAGCAAATACTGTCAGAAAACACTGCCTGTCACAACATGCCCAGGAGCCAGCCACGTCCTCCTACTTCCACGGCCAGGCCCTGGTCCAAGCCTGCCCTTCCCTGGAGTCCCCAGCAGCCCTCTCTCCGCTCCGCCCTCCCCCCCGGGCTGTTCACAGCACTGCAGCCGCAGCGACCCTTTTCAACTGTCCAATGCCTCTGAGATCTCCTCACCTCACTCATAATAAAAGCCAAAGTCCTACGGACACCGCATCCTGCCCAGCCTCCTGCCTCCTGCCCTAACGTCCTGCCCTCCTTCACGCCACTCTGCATGGCTGGCTTCACGCTTCCTCAGCCACACCCAGACATGGTTATCCTCGAGGTTATCCTGTTCTCTCCATGCAGAACTCTCGCCCAGGTGTCCGCAGGGCTCACGTGTCACTTCCTGTGAGTCCACCTTGGACTGACCTTCTCACAGTTCATCACGCACGCAGTGGCCCTCAGCGCCCGTGATTCCGTGGCCTCCCTTACCTCGCGTTATTGTCTCCATATTTTATCACCACCTGACATTGTCTACATCTGTGTGTTCACTGACTGTCTCTAAAATGTAAACTCCACAGAGTTAGGGATTACTGACTGTTTCGTTTGCTGTTGCACTCCTAGCACCTGAAACGGTGCCTGACAGTAAATATGCATTTTAGTGCCTTTGGGTCATTATTTTTAGGCAGAGAAAAACTATTTGAATGTCTACTTTCATTTGAAAAATCAACATTTTATTAAAGTTACTAATTTAAAAATTTAGTCTCTCTTGAGCATTTAAGTTTAGTTTATAAATCTTATTCTAAATAAGATAGTTAGATTATTTTGTATTCTAAATAAGATTATTTTATTCTAAACCTTATTCTAAGTCTAGCGATTTTCATAGTAAATGTTTTTATCATTTACAAACTTAAACTCATTTTATTATAAACTTAATATATCCATTTCTTTAAGTACTTCAATTGTCTTAACAAACCTTCCCACCTTCTTAAATAATTCTTATAAATATCATAAGTCAAATTTATAAATATGGTGGATCTCGAGTTCTCTTAAATGTCTCCAAACTCTTTATGAACTAAGATTTTGACTTAAAATTACAACCATAATCAATGTCACCTTTTAAACTAGAATGACAAGTCTGACCTGCTACTCTAATAGACCAAATTCTCTTCGATGTGGAAATGCATGGAATACCAAATATTCGCAGTAATTCTAGTTATTTATGCTCTTAAACATTTCCTACCTTAATTCCCTACTTCCCCTGCATTGTCACAAGCTACTCACCCATTAAGGAAGCACCTGTATTATCTCATACAACTTTTGAAGTCCCCTTGTCTTGTCTTCTTAGCTTGCTAAGACTTAACAGTGACCAGAGGACACTGACTGGGGTCCAGAGGCTCTCTGGGAGTCTGGACTTGGTTTCCAGGGGATAGCTCTCCTGATTTTCCTTCTCCCTCTCTGGCCCCTTGGCTTAGTGTCTTTGGGCTGGCTCCTTCTCACCTTCCCAGTTTGATGCTGGGCATCCTCTCCGTCTGCACTCTCTGCCTTGATCGCACCTGTTCTCATCATCCGTATGCTGATGACGCCCAGATTTCTCTCTAGCCTACCCTCTCCCTGTATTTATTTACCCGGCTGTCTACTCAGTATTCTTACTTGAATGGCTCACAGGCATCTTCGACTTTACTCAAAACTGTGTTTTTTCTTCCCCACACAAACCAGCTTCTTCCAGTCTCCCCCCATCTCAGTGAACGGTACTTCCATTTCTGGTCGCCCAGTCAAGAACCTTAGTGTCATCCCTGATTTCACGTTGGCTCATCAGCAAATCTCGTTGGCTCCGCCCTCGAGATCATCCTGAATTGTCCTCCTTCATACTACGTCCGTCACTCCTATGCTGATCTGAGCTGCCATTTTCTCTTTCCTGCATTATTCCAAGGGCCTCCTAACTAGGCTCCCTTCCTCGCCCCTGTCCACACGAGCGATTCTCAACCTCGTGATTTATTAACATGTAAATCAGACTATCACCCTCCAGGCTCCCGTCTCACCCTAAGGAGAAGCCCAGGTCCCTTCAATGATCTGTGAAGCCCACCATAATTCCAGCCCCACGCTTGGCCCACATCTGCTGCTCTCCACTCTGTTCTCTCTACTAACGACCTTGCCCTGTCGCTCTTGCTGCCTTCACCCAGCAGGTCCCTAGCTCAGCACCTTGGCTCTTACTGTTTTCTCTGCCGGGAATGCACCTTCCTCAGATCTCTGTGTGGCTCATTCTCACTTCCCCCAGGTCTCTGGTCAAAACCACTGCACGAGGCTCTCCCCGAACGCTCATTTAAATTGTAGCCACCACCCTACACTCTCTTTCCTGCCTTTCATTTCCGGTCGACCTTCTTTCCTGAGGACTTCACCTTCTCCTTATATGTATTTCACTTGTCAATCTTGTTTGTTTTCTCTGCCCACTGGAATATAACTTCCATGAGACCAAGGGTCTTAATCTGTTTTAGTCACTGTGGTATCTTCAGAATTCAAAATCGTGCTCAAAACCATGTGTGGAATGTGTGACTAAAAGAATATAGCTGGAACTTGATAGCTTCATGAACTGAGCAAGTAGCCCACACAACTTAGATGTGAATTGTGTCCTTACCTAGTTCTTTGTGTTCACAGAGATTTTCGTAACCACCCACAAGATAGAATTATTTGATTCCATTTTGCAATTCTTTGACTCTTTTGTAAAAACAAAACAAAACAAAACTGTAGGTATTTTTTACCTTTACTGAGTTTTGCGTTATTTTCATGGGTCTTTTTTCATGACATCTCTTGGAAATACAACTTTTGTAGGTTTTAAATTATAGCAGAGACCACAGACCAAAGGGGTCTTTAAGAATCTGTCTCTCCCCTTGGAACGAGAGCTCCACGAGAGCGTGGGCTGGTCTGCCCAGGGCCACAGGTGCACTGCAGTATCCACAGAGCCGTGGCCGTGGGGTCCGGCACAGAGTAGATGCGGAGAACGGAGTAGACCTCGGTTAGAGCAGTGACCTTGCAGAGAGGGAAGAGAGACCGATAGGAGAGACTTTACATCACCGGGTGGGGCCGTGAACCCAGCAGAGCAGGACTCAGTTCACTGGTGGCTCCCAAGCACTGCCTGCCCCGTGGGTGATTGAATATTTATTCCATGAACAAATAAGATCGGTGAGTTCCAGGGAAGATACGCAGAGGGAGAACGGAGAGGCCCTCAGGTTCCCGGCTTCGGCGAGCCACCCAGGTGCGAGCAGAGCGGCTGGCATCGAAAGGTGGGTCTGTCTCACCACGTCTACTTTCTGTGCCCTGCCTAGATGGCTGATCCCGACCCGGGGGAAAGAAACTATGACAACATGCTGAAGATGCTGTCAGACCTGAACAAAGACTTGGAAAAGCTATTGGAGGAGATGGAGAAAATCTCAGGTAGGCCGCTTTCCCGGGCTCTGCGCCTTCCCCCTCTTTCCAGTGGCTCACATCCTCCCTCTGCCGCTGAGCGCAAATCCAGTGCCTTCCTAACAAAGCCTTCCCCCACCGCCTCTCAGCTTCTGTGCCATGTAGCTATTGTGTCAGCATTCAGCGACACTTACCACTGAATAGTGCCTGAATTGCTTTCTGATTAGTTTATGTGTTTGCATCTTATTTCTACAACCGGACTATTATTCCTGAGAGCAGAAATAGTGACTTTGTCTTTTGTAACTGGGCACAGTACCAGACCCAAGCTCAAGTACTCAGCAAGTACAAATGACATTAACCTAACACCTGTGAACAGAACTGGAACATTCTCTCTCCGAGTCATTTGAGTGAAAAAGAATCCAGAGTAGTAGTGCTCAGACTGGCTAGGTTCTGAAACGGAAGGTACAGCTCAGTGGAATAAAGCAGAAATAGAGTTGAACAAATTTCTCCATTTTTGGAAAAGAATCTTAGTCTTTTATTTTATTTTACCTGTTTCCACTAAGGGGTAACCAGTAATAGTAGTGATACCATTATCATTTCTTTAATATGTTCTTTGTTAATTCAGAATATGTGTAATTCTTATAATATGAGTCTAAGTTTTGCTAGAGAAAATCATAATGTAAAACAAATTTGAGAAAGTCCGCATACTCTACTCAAATGAAAACAGACTATTTTCAAAGACATTAGTAGTTTGCAAATAATCTTCATTTATTACAACAGGCTTTACAAAATTTATATTTAGAAATGTTTGCGGTATTTTGGCCCGTGTAATTGAAAGTTTTATAAGTATATATACCTATTTTTAACTACCCTTTTAAAAAGTTCTATAATTCATTTTCTACTATAAGCTGTATAATTCCATCAATCTAGTTCAATATTCTCTTATTTAACAGCATTTACTAAGCACCTACTATGTGAGCATAAAGGAGCATAAAGTTGAATAGAATTGCTCCTTCGTTAAATAAATAGGTGGAAACTGAAACAGACAGAGCTGACTTTATAACTTAAATATATGAATTAAAGTTAAAACACATTTTAATTTTATATTAAAATTGTAATCTGGCAAATGCTAATGACGGTGTACAGCGAGTACTGGGAAGGAACCAGAGTGGAGGAGCCTCCGAGCGAGCATTAGGATGGAGTAGAGACCAGACAGATGAGGTAGGGGTCCCGGGGGTCGGAGGAAGGGCGGTCCCACAGAAGAGGAGGTCGAGGCCACGTGAGCAGGAGGGAAGGCCTGGCAAATTCAAGAAGCCAGATTAGTGCCTGGCATTCACAAGGTGGCAGGCCACAGAAAGAAGAGGCCGAAAGACGAGAAGGGTTTCCCGTGCCAAGCTAAGGAGTTTTACCTTTCTCATCTGGGGGGAGGGAGCCCTTTGGGTTTTCAAGGAAGATGCATGTGGTTTAGAAAGATGCCTCTGGTAGCAGTGTGAGGGATGGTTTGGAGAGGGAAGACCGAAGGCAGGAAGACCAAGGAGATTGGAGGATGGGTGAAAAAGACGAGGGGATTAGGGAGTACAGATCGGCGGTTACAAAGTAGCCACGGATGTCAAGTACAGCGTAGGGAATGTAGTCAGTCACATGACAATAACTACGTGTGGTGTCAGGTGGCCACTAGCCTTGGGGGGATCGTTTCATAAGTTATATAAATGTCTAACCACTGTGGTGTGCACTTGAAACTAATATAACATTGAATATCAACTGTAAAAAAAATAATCTTAAAGAAACTCATCTGGAACAAGAGCTACAGTGAAAGAAGCCAGGCACAGTTACTGGAAAGTTACTAAGAATGGAGATCTTCAGTGTTCTCACCACACGCACAAGAGATAACTGAGGTGCTGGAAATGTTCGTTAGCTTGGTTGTGGTGATTATTTCACGATGCATGCATATACAGAAACATCACATTGTACACCTTAAACATATGTAACTTTTATTTGTTGATTATACTTTACTAAACCTGGAAAAATATAATCCCAGAATTCAAAGAAACATCTAGACTTGGGCGAGGTGTTAAATTTCCATTTGTTCATTCATTCATTCATTCATTCATTCAACGACTGCTCTCTGAATGACCACCTGTGCCAAGCCCAGCACTCAAGTTGCCTATAAGCTAATGGAGAAATAAATGTACAGACACATGAATTCAATACATTACGTGAAATGCTAGAATAAAAAGATGTTAAAATTGCACTGGGATTTCAGATGGATTACAAGGAACCATGGAGCATATTGTTGGGAGCTCCCCAGACTGACAGGTGATAGGGCAGACTTCCAGATAGAGCAATTTGTGCCAAGGATAGTCAACAGGGAAATAATTGAAAAAAGTTAAGCAGGGGATGACATGAAGAGATGTGTGTTTTAGAAAGACTATGTAGCAGTGTGGAAGGGATTGGAAGCTACCTCAGTGTCCACCTCACAAATAAATACTACCAAATACATGAGATGATAAGCCACTGTGAGTAAAAGTCTGCAGAAATAAAAACCAACATTTAAGTTCTCAAAGGATGGTAGATTATGTCCAATACGGAGTGTAAATAGCTAAGTAATGAATGCAGTTACAAAGATGAACATAAAAGAAACTCAGGAATGAACAGATTTGGAAGAACAAATGGAGCTTCTGAAAGGGAAAAGTAAAATTGTGAGATGAAAGATAAAATTGACAACAGTTAAAAATATAATTAAACAATTAGAGAATAATGCATCAAAAAGAGATTTATGAGAAATTAAACACATGAAGAGATTGAGACTCGTAATATAGACCAAGAAGGTCTAACATGTATCTCATTGGACTTTCAGGGGAAAAAGAGACCATGGGGCAGTGGCGGTATCTAATAGTATAATGTCTGTGAATTTTCCAGAACTGATGAGAAGTTGAATTACAAATCTAAGAAACAAAATAAAATGCTATCTATACCTAAACACATAATAATGAAACTTCAGAACAGCAAAGACAAACCACAGGAGGCCAGAGAGAGAGAGAGAGAGAGAGAGAGCACACAAAGGAATGATAATTTGAATGAATTTTCAGCAACAATGACGAGAACCAAGAGTTAGTGGAATGACATCTAAAATGTCATAAAAACACTACTGACCTAGAATTATGTGTCCAGCAAAATTATCTTTCAATGAGGGCAAAATAAAGACATTTGTAAATGAAAAAAAAAATCTAACTCTTTCTTCCAAAGAGACCTGCTCTCTAAAGGTTTACAAGTTGATCTTCAAGTGAAAGGAATATGATCCAAGACGGAAGATCTGAAACACGCACATCAATGGAAAACAAATGAAATGTTAAATGTGTAGGTAAATCCTAGTAAATAGTTCATTAGGTGCCTTTTCTAGCTCCCATATTACTTCCTGTGACAGTGAGACTAAACCTTCCGCCGGCACGTGATGAGGGTCCCCTCGCCTCCAGCTTCTACTAGGATTTTCCTCACTTGAAATCCTCACTGGCACTTCCTCAAAGGCCAGATCCTGTGAGCAGTGCATTCGAGGCACTTTACTAATGCTGTCCCCGAAATCCTAACAGCCTTTCCAGCTTCGTCCAGTGTCCGTTTTCAAAGCCATTCCTGCGTGTTGGGCCTCTTTGTTACAGCTGCATCGTACTCCCAGTACAAAAATCTACTAGTTATCTATTGCCGCATAACAAATGAACCCCAGCTTACAGCTTAAAACAAAAACATTTATGATCAGATAGTTTCCGCGGGTCAGGAATCTGGGGGTGGCTTAGCTGGTGATTCTGGGCACGGTTTTCACGAGTTTGCAGTCAAGCAACTGGCCGCAGCTTCAGTCTCTGGGTACGTGATTGGCGGCTGGAGAATCTTGTTCCAAGTTCACGTAGCTGTTAGCAGTGGGCTCTCCATGTGGCCTCTGCACAGGGGGCTGGTCATGACAGAGCTCCCCCCGGAGAAAGGGATCCAAGAAATAAAATACACAGTGGAGAAAGAGCCCAAGAAAGAAGGTGGCCTTTTACAAGAGTCTCGGAAGCGCCACACCTTCGTCCTGCCGTATTCTGCCGGTCACACAGACCGAGTCTGCCGTGTGAGAGAGGGACCTACGAGGGCGTGTACCAGAGGGTATACGCTGGGGCCGGCGTGGAGGCTGCTACATTTATGTGGAAAACCTTAACAAATACTATCGGAAATAATAAAGCTTAGCAGGGTGGCTGCATGTGTGATCCATATAAAAGTCAATGTATTACCAGCAACAAAGAGTTAGAACACATTGTCCGAAGGCACCGTTTACAACATACATTGTGTTAAGAACGTCTGTTCATCCAAAGGTGATTTCAACGTCACCTTCTCAATGAAGGTTTTCCTGAGGACCTTCCTTGAAATTGCAAATCCTTTATTATTAGCATCCTCAGCCATCCTTCACTGCTTTATTCTTCTCCTTAGCACGTATCACCTTCTAACTAATGTACGTTACTTCTGGTGATGTATCGTGTCGTGGTCATGAGGGCAAGACTCTCTGACTTTTTTCCACTGCTTTATCCCCAGAGCATAAATAGGTGTTAACGCATACTAGATGTGTGTGTGTGTGTGTGCGCGTCCATGCGTGCGTGCGTGCGTGTGTGTGTGAATGGGTGTCTTAGCTCCCTGGCTTTGTGCAGTTTGAGGAAGCCCGTGTGTTACAGTTGCTGGCATCTCTGTTGCCCTGGTACTGCGCTGACAGGAAGTGGGTATGGAACGCGCTCCTTTCCCTGGACCCACTGCCTGACACAGTAATGAGAGTGTAGCACGTTTCCAGTTTGTGACCAGTACTGGGACAGGACATCCTCATTCGTTGTCCCCTAGTTGTTTTGGTTTTGTTTGTTACTTTGTTTCTCCCGTGGTTCTCTGTCAGAGAGGCCGACATGCTCCTCACCTCACAGCGTGTTACCACCGGTGGTTTGCGTAACAACCCTCGCTGGCTTTAGTTACTTATGTTCCGTTTTCATTCCTTTCTTCATGTATCTCTTTTTTATGTGTTTTTGCAAACTTCTGTTTTTTATGCATATATTTTTAAGTTATGGAACTATATGGTGCTGTGTCTCCAACTTGTATCTTGTTAAACCAAGACTGTATTATGAGACGGATCTGAGCATCCATGGATACACCTTGTCTATTACTGTCACCCGAACTGTGGCCTCCCACGGTGAGCTACCACCCTCTGCTTCACCGTCCTCCCCAGTGGTGGACACCTAGATCGCCTACAGCTCTGTCACCAAAGACAGCGCTGCAGTGAACATCTTCATGCATTTGTGCTCATGGACCTGTGTGATACTTTTAGGGGTACCACCAGACATTCCCAGAGGAGGAGCCCGGGGCTGGGGCCCAGGCCGCTGAGCACGAGGCGACCTGAGGCACAGGGCCTGGCCGCAGCGGGAGTGGTCACCTCTACCTAGCGTGTGAGCTTGGGTGCTATTAAGACTCCATGCGGGTCACCGCGCAAACAGTGGCTGAGAACTGTGCGTGGGTGTGGACCTGTGTTTGCTTGGACTTTTCCTAACGCTTCACGTCAGGCTGGCCCCCCCGATTTTAGTGTCACACGCTGAGGTGTACAGCAGTAAAACCAGGGCAGTGTCAGCACTGCTCCCCGCAGGGAGGCGTTTTAACGGGCGTTGTACGAGCCTGCGGCAAGTCGCCGGCCTGCGTCTTGTCCTTAGTGTAATCAGGTGACTCAGTGGGGTCTGGTTCCGGGGGGGCCCAGAGCCGTGACCCACCCTGAGGCCTGACCCGGGCCTGTCTGGCTGTTGCAGTGCAGGCCACGTGGATGGCCTACGACATGGTGGTGATGCGCACCAACCCCACACTGGCGGAGGCCATGCGCCGGCTGGAGGACGCCTTCCTCAACTGCAAGGAGGAGATGGAGAAGAACTGGCAGGAGCTGCTCAGGGAGACCGCGCGCAAGCAGTAGGCCCCTGCCCGCACCCCGCACCCCGCAGCCGTGGGGCGCCGTCGGCTGGGACGGAAGCCGCTGGGGGGCGGGGCGCTCTGCTTGGCCTGGAACTGGCCACCCAGGAATATGGCTGCGTGCACTCCTTATTTTTCAATAAATTTATTTACAGCGTTTTCAGCACAACCTGAGGACCCCTTTCTGTCCCACCCAGCTGCATCACATGGCAGACCTTGTGAGCAAAACACGGAGGGTATGAGACGCTGTCAGCGAATTGTGTGTTTAGTGCCAAGCATAGAATAGAAAGAAAAAGAGGCCAGAGAGTTGTGGACAAGCCAGGTCACAGGGCGGGACCGGCAGCAGCACTCAGATGGATTTACCTCCCTGTGGAGGCTCCGAAGCGGGTAAGGGGACGTCGTTCATTCAGTTACGTGTCCCGGGCTGTGCCAGGTGCTCGCACATGTGACCTGTGTTCTCACGACTCTCCTGAATGACATGTCCATTATCCCTGCTTCACGGGTGAGAAAACCAAGTCAGATGCCCTGTCGGAGTCCACACAGCTCACGGGGGGCAGAGCAGGGGCAGAGCAGGGGCGCACCCCTGATCTCACTTGAGAAGGGGGTGGAATGTGGGGCTGGGAGCAGGGGCTGGCGCAGGGGGTGGGGGGGCGAACCTCGCAGACTGCAGTGGGCCTGGGGTCCCGGGCAGGGGTTCCAGGCCCTGAGGACCAATCAGAGAGAGGCGGGCGGAGCTGTTTCTGGGGAGAGCCGAGCCAGGCTCCCCAAGGCCTCAGGACAGGCAGAGCCCAGAGGGAGGGACGTTTTCCTGGGGACTTCTGTGCTCCCTTTTCCCCCTTCGTGAGCCCCGTGTCCAGCGTGGAGACATCAGGAAGGACGATTGTGTTTCCAGCCATCTCCTTCCTCGGCGGGCCAAGTCGTGGTCCTTGGGGTCGGTGTCCGTGGCTAGCTCAAAGGGCACCAGAGTCCTACAGCAGGTCCCTTCCAGGCAGTGTGGTCGGTGCTGGTCGCGGGAGCCCACAGAAGGGCGGTCTGCCGGGAGGAGGCGTGGGAGCGCTCAGGCGGCCCGCAGGACTCGGCGGTCAAGGCAGGAGGACCTGGGTGAGGTAGAAACGCCCAGCGACCGCTGTCGGGGCGGGAGCCCGGCGCTCTGGGGCGAGGGGAAGAGCACAGGCCTCGTTGTAACAGGACAGTCGTCGGGCGAACGGCGGAGTCCCCTCCCCGAGCCGCCCCGGTGCCCAGCGGCGGCTAGAGCTCAGTCTGCAGCGGGTCGGCGGCCGGCAGGGTCAGGGTGAAGGGACAGAGGACCCCCTTGCTGCCCAGGGGGAACGGCTGCAGCTCCTCGGCCTGGAACTGGGCGGTGCCCTCGGAGACCGTGAAGGTGGCGGTGACCTGGTGGTTGAGGCAGTAGATGGTGTCGCCCAGCACGGCGCAGCGCAGCGGCACGGCGTCCGGCAGCGGCAGCGCGGCCGCGCGGCTCCACGAGCCGGTCACCGTGTTGTAGCGCATCACCGCGGCGCCCACGCCGCGCAGCAGGTCGAAGCGGTACAGGAAGGCCCCCAGGGCCACCATGTCGCTGGAACGCCGGTGGCTGGCGCTGTAGGGGCACTCGTCCCACGCGTCCTTCGCGGGGCTGTACCTGAGCAAGCGGTAGAAGAGGTGGCCCCCGGTGACGTAGATGTCCCCGCGGCAGGCCACCGCCTCGTGCGCCACGGGGAAGGTGCCCGCGGGCAGCGGCGCGCGCGAGGTCCAGGCGTCCGTGCGCGGGTCGTAGCGCTCCACGCTGTACAGGCACTCGCCGCCGATGGCGTAGAGCAGCCCGTCCAGGGCCACCAGCTTGAGCTGCGCGCGGGCCTGCAACATGGGCCGCACGCGGCTCCAGACGCCGGTCAGCGGGTTGTAGCAGAAGACCTCGTTGGTGCAGACGGCCCGGGCGCCCGCGCCCCGCACGCCGCCCGCCAGGAACAGGTAGTTGTGCATGGTGCACAGGCCGCAGCCCCGCAGCGCCGCCTCGGGCGGCACCTGCGTCAGGGGCCGCCACCGGTTCTCCCGCGGGCTGAACACGTGCAGGTGCGGGGGCGGCTGCGGGGCCGCGGGCCCGGGCGCGGCCGCCTCGT
Source organism: Macroglossus sobrinus (assembly GCA_004027375.1). Taxonomy (NCBI): domain Eukaryota; kingdom Metazoa; phylum Chordata; class Mammalia; order Chiroptera; family Pteropodidae; genus Macroglossus; species Macroglossus sobrinus. The sequence continues at coordinate 208 of PVKZ01007546.1, read as the reverse complement.
CGCCGCGGGCGCCCCTGGGGAGCCCCGGGCGGCTCAGCGGGTACAGGCCGGGCAGCACGAGGACGCCCAGCGCGGCGCGGCCGCGGCCGGTCCGCAGGCTCAGGATCCGCTCCCTGTCCGCGCCGCTCAGCCGCCGGTAGAGGCCGGCGTCCCCCAGCACGCGCAGCAGGTTGTCGCTCATCACGGCGTAGGTCTCCTGGGCCAGGCC
>PVKZ01007545.1:0-22126 GCA_004027375.1 Macroglossus sobrinus | reverse complement strand
CCTCTTCAACAGGGTGATAGTGACAGAACCTGACTCCACTGGCCTGCTGGGGTCTCTACCGAGCTCTGTGCACAGACCAGGGCAGCATTTGGGGCTCTTGGGGAGGGTTACTTCTTACAATTTGCTTCCAGGAGAGACTTGGAGAGGATGACCTCTCAGAGCTTAGCCACCCTCAGACACCTCATGCTTCAGTCTCCAGGTCAAATGAGGTGAAGGTCCAGTGCTTTCTCCCGTAGCCACCCTGCTGGGCATGTTTAATTCCCTCCAGACACTCCTAGTCAGAGTCCATCTGACATGGCCAGTGGGCCCAAGTCCCAAATGAGATTCACAGGTGAGGTTATTGGTGTGCTCGTTCACCTTTAATTACAGGAAATGAAAGTGTGTGAATGTATTTTCATTTAATTTATAATCAAGGTATAAACACCTGGAGATAAAGTGAAGGCCCATCTTCAAACCCAAGTTCAATCTAAGCACATCTCACTGGAAGGGGCGAAGGCTGTTGCAGGTGGAACATGACGGGTGGCGGTGACCCGGCCAGTGTCAGTCTCGGCCTGAACACTGAATTTGGGTTTGAGGACCTCTCTCTGAAAGGGTTTCATGCCCAGATCATCCTGGAGATGGCAGGATGGTCAAGCTTTGGTCACCGACGTTTTTCTCTTGCTCTGATTTTATTTATTCCGTTCTCTTCCATTCCCGTTGCCTTTTGGCTCCTTTGCTGGTTGTTTACGGGGTCTTATAGTGTAACTACCTTCCAGTGCCTTGCTCCCCTGAGAGCCACAGCTTGCTTCCTCCTGGACTTTCTTTCCTGAAATCTGCTTCTTTGGATGAGCCACACTGGTGTTTCAAAAGGTTCCTTACTGGTTTGCCTTTTTGTCATAATCTATATTTTAATCTCTTTTTGTCTTTGTGGTGGCATTTTTGAGCTTCTGCTAAATCCATTGTCGATCCCCTGATATTGACTTTTATGGAGTCTGCCAAAAGGTAAAAGTGACCGTTATAGGCTTCCTGAGGTTCAGACAAAACTGCCAGGAGAGACATGGGTGGTGTAGCCAACACCAATTCGATCTTATCTTCTCTGTTCGTATAGCTTTAACCCATGAGAGATCTCCTACCTTTGTGGTGAAACTTCGATATTTCTTGGTGCCAATGTGTTTGTCTAAACTCACTTAAACACTTCCATGTGAAGACTCATTTTCATGTCCTCTCGTATTTCTTCATGAGTAATGGGCCACATTTATTTCACTTACTGATGTTTCAATTCCTTTCTTCTCATTGTCTTATTTATTAGGGAGTGTTACTAAGTAGTTGTCATCCAAGGTTTAAGGAGTAGTCAGTGGGACATGAGCCTTCCCCGAAGAAGGCTTATACCTGATTTCTTTAGCTTTACATTGAGACTCTGCCTGCCCCACTTCCTCATCCCATGGCGTCTCGTCTTTAAGCAGCCATTCCCAATGTAGCTCTCCAGGCCTCCCAGTGCCCTGGTGACTCCAGATGAACTCAGTAGTGAAGTTGCATTTGCAGAGTGTTAGAAATAAATGTGTCTTTTCTGACAAGTGTCAGAAAATGTGCAGAGACTGGAGAGTGTCTCTCTGTGCTCAGACTTCTTTCTGCCTTGTCCCAGGGCCTGTAAGACTTTTATCTCCTCTCAGTGACTGCCTGGCCAATAGCCAGCTCCTGCTCTGATTGGATCCCATTGGGACCCATGAACCCCCCTTCACTTTCTCTCTGACATCCACAGACATCACCCTGCATCTGTTTGCTCTCTAAGTCCATGCTACAGAAGGAACCAAGCAAACTTCATTGTCCTCTTCCAGTTGGGCCTGTCTCTCTCTCCAATCCACCTTCCTCCTGTTCCTTATGGAGTCAGGAAATGTCCTACACTCTAGAGAATGAAAAAAAAAAGTGGGCTCAAAGAGGGCTGTCTTCTCAGGATCACATGGAGTTGGTAGTGTGGTAAGCCCTTGAATCCAGGGCTTAATAACACGGGACTGCCTTCCACCAGGGATTCCTAATGTCCAGGAGTCCCAATGAGCTGAGAAGGGTTATCTGAACCTGCCACCTGCAAAGTCCCACCCTGTACATTTGGCCGGAGGTTTCCGTGGTGATGGTAAACAAATCTCACCTGCTGTCTCTTCCATTACTACTGGCTTCCCTCTCATCCTATTCACATGCTAAATATCCATGTGATCAATGGAATTGGGAGAAATGAAACCCAGAGGTGAGGGACCAGACCCTGGGAATGGGATATTGGAGTCAAAATGGGCTGGGGGTTCTGAAGATCTGAGTTCAGGGGCTTCAAACCTTGGGAGCAGAGCTGCAGTGCCCAGGGGAACAGGGAATTGTGGGCCAAGTTTATGTTAGGAAACAAGAATATAGGCACAGTTCGGAGAATCCTGATGTTCACGTGGCCCTTGCCTGCAAAGCTAGGACCACCCGGAGAAAAGACTGGGTGCTAGAAGGTTATCAAAGAACAGGTCAAATACTTGGATCAACAAGGGTCTCCCAAGCACTACTATAGGGACAGGGTCAAGGACATTCAAACCTGGAATTGAGGTAGGAAAAGGTGCTTTATTTTTTTAATCTACTTTCAAAACCCAAGTGAAAAATTCACAGGCTTTTAAGAGGCAAACAACTCCATATGGCACACACACAACTTCCTCCTCCTCTCCCAACTGTCTGCACAGAGTAAATAATTGTTAGTAACTTGACCTTTTTCTATTTTTGAATCTCCTTAAGCTCTCTTTTCATCTCATCCTTCAACCTTGATATTTCTTCCGTAGTCTCTTGTATCTCTACATTTGCCTCTTGCTTTTAGGAGTGATTACTTCACTAACTCTGTAATTTGGTTGAAATTGTTTGGTCTTACTTTTCATTTGCCTTGTGGCAGCATTTTCTGTTTGTTTGTTCTATTGACGATTTTTCTGTCCTCTCTTTTCTGGTCTCATCTTTGATTAGATTATGTGAGCATCCTTTTTTGATAACTCATATTTGAATGAGTTGAGTTTACTGGTACTCAATTTTTGTGCAAGTTTCATCTGGGCTGCGTTTCAGATTCTAATATACTTTACTGTTATTCAAGGTTTTGTGTGTAGTTATTTTTATCCATCTGGAGGAAACAGAAATATATAGTATATACAAGAGAATTTGTATAATATGTATAATAAGCCATAGTGAGTACTAATAAAATAAACTGTGTGCCCACTTCTCAGCTTAAGAAATAAACCACCACTATATTTGAGGTCTTCTGTGTGTCCCCAAACATTATCTCTCCCTTACACTCAGGGTAACCACTATCCTGAATTTTATGCTTATTAGTCAATTGTTTTTCTTTAGCGTTGTATTACACTTTTGTGGGGCTATTTTCACAGAATTGATTAACTGCGTTTGCATGTCCTAGAATTTATATATAAATGATTTTAGTCTGTATGTCTGTTTTATGTAGCTATTGCTCAGTAATGTTATATAACAAACCACCCCCAAATCTTAGTGGGATGTCACAATAAGCATTTATTTTATGGCTGTATGACTGGGGGTCAGTGGGGCTCAGCTGGACTTGGATCCAGAATCCAGGCTGTGCCCAAATCTGGTTCACATGTCTCTGATGTGTTTAGACCTCTGGCTACCTGAGGCATGCTCTTTGGGTGGCAAAAGGCAGAACCACAAAGAGACAAGACCAAACATGCAAGTTTATTTTAGCTTTTGTTTATGTCATGTCCACTAATTACATTGGTCAAAGCAAGACATATTGCCTAGCCAAAAGCCAAATGTCAAAATTATATTGTGGAATTATTCCATGTTGGTATATGTAGCTGTTGTTTGTTTTCATTGATATGTTTTAAAGAGCATTTTTCCATTGTGCTCTTAATAAACATTTGAGCGGTTCCTAATTTTGCTAATGAAGATACTACTGTTTTGAACAATCTTGCAAATGTGTCCTGGGGCTGGTGTGTAAGAATTGCTGTAGATTATGTCACTATTTAGCATAATTATCCAAAATTTTGAAGTAGAAAGATGATTGTGGGACATTTTATTAAGTCTACTTGAAGGTCATCTGACTCTCGAGGAATGAAATTGACTTACTTTGCAGTTTCTTGAGGCTTTAATGTTTTATAACTCCCCAATGTTAAAAGTTAATTTATAGAAAACTGGTTAGGTGTGTTGATTTTTCAAATATTCAGTCAAGGAGAGAACACTAAGTGTTATAGTACTATTGCCCTGTGGGACAATAATCGGTTTTGTATTGAATTAGTAATTTTATTTTAGCATTTCTTTTTCCATAGATTATCTAAAAATACTCATGTACTTATTAAATTTACTTTGCATTATTTTGCTTCCTTCATTAATGAGTTAAATAAAACCTTGACATGTGCTTACTGTTTATATGAGAGTTGTTTTTAGCAATTTGAGAATGATGCTCTTGTATTATTTAGGAATAGAACTGCTGGTTCACAGGAGAGATCCACATTTAACCTTGCCTGATAAGATCAAGCCATTTTCCAAAGTGACTGGACCAATATATATGCTCCCAATCCTTGTCAACAGTGATAGGCAGCGGTAGGTCTATTCAAAGAGTAAGCTTCCCCCCTTTTCTTCATCAAACAAACTGCTTCCTGAAAATATGGCTTGCTTGTGGAGCCTTACTGGGCTCCTCTTCTCTCGGTTAAGAGGAAACCAGGTCCAGGGAAGTTTCCACCAGACCCGGGCACCCCATACCCTGTCTTGCAAGGAAAGGGTTCGGTTTTGCAACTCAGAATGCCTGCCTCTTCTGGGAGAGATGTCTTTTGCAAACTCCTCCTGCAATTCTGAGTCCTTGGGCATCTTCTGTGCTCAGCCTCTATAGTTTTGCCCCTCTTCCGCTTACTCTTTGGTTCAGTGTTTTAGTTTTTTAGGTTTTTTTTTTTTTTTTGGTTTTTTAGGTCAACCCTTGGTTGACCTCACAGATTGCAAGACCTTGTCAGCTTACATTTCCTTATTTTTTTATGTTTTATGCCCACAGCATACCAGCTGGTCTTCCTAGATAGTCTCCCATCCAAGTACTAACCAGGTCCGACCCTGCCTACCTTCCAAGATCAGATGAGATTGGGCTTGTTCAGGGGATCGGGCTTTGATAGTAGCATGGTTGTATACAGCATTTCAGTTTTAATTGTAGACTATTTGAAAATGGATGAGTAGGTGGGCTGGCTGTTATATGAGGGAAAGGAACGGAGTGAAAGAGGCTTTTGATTCGTTTGTGTCTTTTTTTGCCTCTGGAATCCCTCAGAGACAACTCTTCATTTCTGTGTCTCATGACCTGCCCCAGGTAACCCTCTTCCTTAGATCCTTAGACTTGTAGCCCGTCTTGTCTCATCCTGCTTTCACACATCAGCAAATATTTACAGGGCATCATCCAAATTCCAGAGGTGGGTGAGTCCTGAGTCCTGCCCTCAGCGACCTCTCATTCTTCAGGGGTGATGTAGCTCTTCCTTCCTCCTCCAGGCCTCCAGTCCACCCGCATATCCAGCTTTCCTTTAGGCTCAGCACCACTGGGTCCTCACCAGCTCAAATGCTATCCATCGTTCCCCAGCTCTAAAATCCTTGTTGTTGGCAATAAATACTTAAAGCCAGGGATTGGATGAAGATCATCATTCCCAATCTCTGTCTGCTCAGTAATCTTTCTGCTCTTAACACCCTCCTACCCACATGGCTGTACTGGTTCTCTGAGCCCTGAAAATGATGCCATCTCTTATCCGTGGGCCTGGGCTGGAAATGAAACTAGTGCTGTGATAGTAGGTTAAGAGAATTCTTTAGGAGTAGTTTTTATTCCTTTCCTGGTTGAAAATGTATGATGTTTCAGCTTGTATTTTGATCACCCAGCTAATATCCAGTTACCATTTCTCTCTTATAGTGGGTATTGTGTTCAGGTTTGCACCGTAATGTTAAGCTTACCCAAATATTGTTTAAGACCATACGCTTTTTAAAACATCAAAAATCTGAAGTAGGGGTTTCCTCTATCTTTGTTACTCAATGGCGGCATGCAAGAGACTTTGGATTAATGTACAAATTTACGACCATAGACTATGATCCTTTTCTGCACACACTGCTGACTCCTAGATTTTTATCTCCAGCCCTGACTGACTACTCTTCTGATTCATTTGGCCACCTGCCTTCTTCAGATCCCCATTTGGTTGTCTAATAAGCATCTCACGCTTTTCAGTTTATCCTTTGTCAAGTTACTAGATATCAATGACTATCAGTTTTCTCATCCAAAAATGGGACCCACTGAACCACCTAAATCAGAGGGTTATAGGGAGAAGTAAAAAAAGGCTTGTAAATGCTTATAAAGGGGCTAAGTATATAGTAAATGCTTATACTAGTCTGAGTTCAATCAGGAGTCAGAAACTACATAGTGATTTAAATAAGAGAAGTTTAACATAAAGATTAATTAAGCTATAATAAAATAATAAGATTTAAAGAACTCTGCAGAGTAAAGACGAGAGAGGGCACCCAAAGAAACACACACCTATGCCAATGACCAATTTTGCCTCTTATAGAACCTGCAGTGCTCCTCCAACACCCTCTATTAATAAACTTAACATCATTCTCACTGTCAAGAAAAACTGCCAAAAAGAATCCCATTTATTATCACATAGCAGATATCAAGGTATAAATTAGGAACTGGGAGCCAATAAATTGATAAATGACACAAGTCTCAATCACTTTCTGATGTGGGATTTTAAATTTTTGATGAATTTAAAGTCAATGAATTCTGACTGCTTTCATATTCCCACCCCTCCTGGACCACAACTCAGCCCCAGCTCCAAGCTCCCAGGTACCCGAGAATCTGCAGTTGAGCAGAAAACAGAACAGAGCCCAAATCCATCACAGCTGATGGAAACACTGTAAAGAGCCAGAGGCCCCATCAGACACAACTGAAGACTGACGAGTCTGGAGGAGATGAAGACACGACATTATAAAACTGCAAGACAAGCAGGAGTCCCCAAACCCAGAGCTTCCAACATGTTCCGGTTGTGGCCCACAGGCTCACCTCTTCCTACTACTGTGGGGCCTTAGGTGGATGGACAGTGCTTTGGCCCAGCCCAGAGCTTCCCGATTATTACGTAGAGCAAATGGCATTCGAAACATTTTATTAGCCCTGATGAGAGTCCTTCATTGAAGATTTATATATGTATAATCATTTATTTTTATTATTTATTTTCATTCACTTAGGATTTATTCAGAAAATTTTTTATTACTTCCTACCCATAAGGCACCAACCATCGTGGGAGTTATGAATGTAGTAATAAATTAATGTGGACAACAAACTTCCCTTTGATTCCTGGTAAACAACAGAGATTTTCTTAAGTAGAACTGACTTTTTTCATTAAAAAAAAAACATGCACACGGAGAGAATAATCATCTACCCATCAGTAAATAGCCATCGAGAACTTGTACAGCACAGTGCTGCAGGAAGAGGTATAGAGATAATGTTATTTTGTTGCTAATAATTCACAACCATCCTGAGAAGGCAAGACATGAATAGACAGAAAAAGAGGAAAATTTCTCAGCAGTTACATGTAAAAAATCTATCTGATACCAGAAAAGACTGATGGTGTCACAAAGGAAAATCTAATAGCTTTTTCAAAACATGACTAAAATCCTAATTAATCTATGTCTAAAATAATTCCAGAAATACATGCTAAGTATTTGCTATATGCTCTACACCAGAGGTCCCCAAACCCCAGGGAATGGACTGGTATGGACTGGCCTGTAGGGAACTGGGCTACACAGCAGGAGGTGAGCAGCAGGCAAGTGAGTGAAGCTCCCCAGCATTAATATCACCACCTCAGTTCTGCCTCAGATCATTAGGCATTAGATTCTCACAGGAGCACCAGTCCCTAGTGCCAAAAAAGGTTGAGAACCACTGCTTTATACTGTACTGAGAAGTCACCCCAAATTTGGTGCTGCACAGAAGGAAAGTGGAGAAGAAAGCTCTGTGACACTTCTTAGCACTTCTTTACCATCTTGGCCTTCAGATTAAAGTTTCTGAATTATTCACTGATGACAAGACCTTATAACGAGCTTCTTTCATATCTTGAGTTGAACCATATGACTTCAGTAAGAAACAATACCCTTTATTAAATTTCATAGTGTTGACAAAATGTAGTTGCACCTCATATGTGCTTCTATTAAATTGGATTTATGTATCTGAAGTCCGTATTTCCTCAATTTAAACAAAGTGCTATGAAATAAAACTTATTGGGAAATATGAGTCCTTCTCATACTGAAGAATGAGAAAAATGTGCTAAGTCTTCCAGTATTAAAAAAGCGGCAGATTAGAGCTGCATGACAGAACTCACAGGGAGTAAAAAATTGAAAATTAAAGTCAAATCTTGCAGAGTGTGGAAAAACGAGAACTATGAGCAACCATACTTCTTTTTTCTTATTTTAAAGGAAGGAGAGTTTTATACTTTTTAATAAAACCAGTCAACCAGTCCAACTTTCCAAAGGTTGAGATGTATTTTATCAAGGTTTTAGCATAAAAAATATCAAATCCTAAGGATCAGAAATAAGTGAAAAAATCTCATTTAATTTGGTATGAGATGTGTACACAATAGAAGACTGTATTGTCAAACTGTGATCACGAAATCTTTGCATCAAATAACCAACACAGCACTCACACATAGATCTAAAGGCTCACAGAACAGAAAAGGTCCCCAGCACAGGGTGGGCAGAGAGAGCATAGAAGGCCTTTGTGACTCAGCTCAAAGTGAAAGAATGGTTTCGAAGGGGGCAGGCAACAAGGAAAGAGGGACAGAGTTGTTTGCTTTAAATAAAGCCTGTTATTTGTTTGATAGTTCATTCATTGGTTCCATGTAAATGTATAACTTTGATTTTTTAAAAAAAATCTAGAAAAGAGCTTCTTTCCTGACTACTACTCAGTGCCTGAGTCCCAAGAGGCTCAGACCCCACCTGCCTAATCCTTACTAGAACAATTCTACCAGCAAGAAAGTCTCTAGTGCTTCCTAGAACTTCCTAGAACATTAGTGGGTGTCCCCTCTGCTGGCCCTAGCTTTGGACATTGGGGGTGTAGGAACCTCTGGGCTCTCTCAGCCATGCTTCCTTCTACAGTCCCCAACCTCTGCACCTGAGTCCCTGGGGCCCACCTCTTCTTACCAGGGTGTAGTTGACCAAGCCTGGCTGCTGCACTCCATGTCCACCTGAACACCCCAGGAGCCAACGCTGGAAGGCGCTTTAAAATGGCCAGGTCAGATGCACAAGGGGCGGGGTCAGCAGAGAGAGGGCATGGCAACTCTCCGCCCCTCTCCCAGTGCTTCTGCGCAGGCCTCACGTAGGGCTCCTCACCCATGCAGGTCACCAAGCTCCGGTTGCATTCTGACTCTGAGAGCTCGGGGGTCAAGAGTTGAGGATGTGAAGTGAGGATGTCACTATGAGCCTCAAAATTTTTTTCTCCTGCACACTTGGGACAAATCTTGAGTGACACCGGATAGAGGAAGGTGGGATGGAGTGAGAGGGAGTCAAGAGCTAGAAGAAAAGACCATAACTGGACGGGTCCCTCTGGGACATGGAGTAGGGCAAGGACAGCTCTAGGAGCATTTCACAGGTAGGATTAGCGGGGTGGGAGTTAGGCGGGGCTGCGGGGACGTCACAGGGTTCTTTTGTGACCCCTACCCTCTGCGGAGTAGGAATTGGCGGAGGGAGCAGAGGAGGGGTTAATAAGAGGCTGGATACCAGGGCCTAAGTTCAAAAGGGAGTCAAGGGACATGGACAGGTGGGCCTCCAGTCCTGCTCCTGCTCCCAGACCCCTTCATTCAAACCCCTGAAGAGGACTCCGACTTCCTCCCCTCTCGTCTTCCGCTGTTCTCTCTTGGCCCACTGACTCATTGGCTGCTCTAGCCGAGAGTTGAGGGTTGGTGGACAGGGTGGATGTGGCTGCATCATGTGAATAAGACCTGCAGAGAGGGGCACCCCCGACGCAGAGACAGAGAGAGGGCCAGGCCTCCACTTCTCCTTCAGGGAGAAAAGGAATAGTCTTATCACAAAACCTCAACTAATCTCAGCTCTTTATCTAGAGGAGTGACCCAAACCTCCATTCCCAAAGGAGTCTTCAATCATCCCGTGCCTTTCAGTTGCAGTAGTTTTCTGCTAACATTTACAACTGAGGCTAGAAGCACAGTCTCCTCAGCGAATCCCTTGGGTTCCTAACAGATCCCTCCACACCCACAGTGGACAGCAGCAACTCTAGTCCCCCCTGGAAATCAGAACTAGTCACACTAGACAGTAAAGTAATCCCTTCTGATCTGTTGGTTCAATGGAATAAGGAGTCAAAAATATTAAGGTAGAAGTTTTATTTTCAGTTAAATGAAATTATTGCTATGTCCCTGATATTAATCTGTTCAGGACTAGCTCTCAAAACTATCAGAACTCTAAGTTGCTGAGACAAGATGCAGAAATTCTGCAAGTGGGTTATTAGTTGTAATTGTCAAAGGAGTCACAGCCAGTTCTACCCTTGATTCACAAACCAATGTGTTTTGGTTATGGGGACGACACAAAATAATGATCTCTGATTCAAAGCATATACATAAAACAGAGCCCATCCTTGTAAGGTGTTCTCTCCCAGCTGATGCACAACTGAATGTAAGCCACATTCCAGTTAGGCCAGCCACTTCCAGGTGATGGGGGTGTGTGGTAACGACAGTTAATTCCATGGGTGTGAGCCTTTTGCTTAATGTCTTTTGCTATGAAATGAGCTCTTGGATCAGACACAACAATCGGAGGATTGCCATGGATAAGGCACTTTGTGAGTCCACAGATGACGTTGCTAGCAGCATTACAGGCAAGGAAGGCAAATCTTTTGTACTTCAGGGTCACCCCTGCAGTGTTGCAGCTGGCCACCTTTGTGTGTTACCAACTTATTGTGCAGACTTAACTGTAAGCAAGATTCAAGTATTCTCCTTAGTCAGTTTGAGGGACACTTCACGAGGCCATAGGCATGGATTTTAGGAGAGGAGGCTATGGACAGACTTCATGTCAAAGGAGTCTGAGCATCTGCTCATGTAATCTATTTTTATCATCCTGACTGAAATTTGATCTCTTAGATATTATTTCCATTTTATGATAAATGCTTCTGCACATGCCCCACCTTATGGCTATGTGTGTTCATGATGGGAAGCTCAAGCCACAGGACTATCTGTTGTCCCAAAGTTAGGCATTCAGTATCTAACAAGGCCCCATAGCAAAACAGAAGCTGTTCTGAAAAAGAAGGTATGGATCTTAAAAAAAAATTTTTTTCTAGAAATCAAGCTGTCATTCTTCTATTCATGCTGTGAGAAGCTTCAGACATCAACTCTACTCGCCCTAAATGCTTTAAGTATCACTGAATCTACTGGATTGTAGGGACCAACTTATAGAATAGCTTGTGTCATAGTCCGAACTTACTGCATAGCCTCCTCCTTCTTTGGTTCCACTTGAAACTAACATCTTCATGAGTCTCTCTGTACATGGGTGTGATATATGTTGCCTCCAAAATCCAAAAGGCCTACCAAGAGTTATGTCCCTTTATTCATAGTAGGTGGTACAAAGTACAGAAACTGGTTTTTTGTGTTGGAGGATATCTCTACATGCTACAGACTACTGAACCCCCAGAAACTACACTCAGGCGACAAATCCCTGGATTTTCATTGCCTATATCTCCTACAATGTGGTTCACATATGTCTTTGTAAAGGTGGCTAAAGTGCTTGCTACTTTCTGCTCATCAAATTCAATCAGCCTAATGTCAATATGGGGACCAGTGTTATGTTTTGTAGAATGTCAAGAAATCAATATCTCTCTAGATATATTATAGCAGAGAACAGACTAGACCTAGCCCTGTGGCAATGCTATGAAGTTATATACTGTTACCATTACTAGGTAAAAGCAGACTTTCTGGTGGTCCTTGCTAGTTGATATGAAGAAAAGGTCATTAGCTCGGTCAGGAGCTACATACAAGTTCATTTGCTCAGGTAAGTTTTTATATCTGAGCCTACAGTTACAACTAGAGTCCCTGCTTGATTAAGTTAACAAGTACCCACACTCACTCTTTAAAATTCATCTGAATTCTCTACAGGCCAAACTGGTGAGTTAAATAAAGTAGGTATCACCGTTCCTTCTTCTTTCAAGTCTTGGATTGTGGTATTAATCTGTACAGTTCGAGTGATGACATTTGCTTCTGGTTTACTCTAGGTAAGAGGGAAAGTTTGGGGGTCCTTCATTTGTTAAGCATACATAAAAAGAGGCAGGACATGACATATTTAGCTAGTAAAGATACAAAAGACACTTTTAGATTCGGACAGATTATTACATATAGGTAGCCAGCTCCCTGTAGTCATTGTCACACACACACAAAAGACAAGGAAATGAAGGGGCCAGCTGACTGTAACACAGGCTAGGGGGAACCACTGCTGACAAGCTGATTCCAGACTGCAGCAAGCAGCTTTATATTTTGCAACTCTCTTCTGAGGGGGAAAGCCTCATACTTCATCAGAGCCCAAGAGACAACGGCAACCTCTTGTGTTCCAGGAAAATCACAAGGTATTCTGCTAAGAGTCAGATTACCTGTGATTCAAATGTTTGCCTGTGACGCCTATCTGTATATGAGCAAAGGTGCCAGGGTACCAAGGTGGAGCCATTCCCCTATATGTCCACCCAATATCCCTGACCTTTCATATATCCAGTTAAGAGTTCTTGGTAGCTTAGGCAATCCCATCGCAGTGCTCTATATAATTGCACCAATAGGGGCTTAGACCAAATCCATTGTCGGTCTTGGGCAACATTAGACCAGTGTCCATGCTATGATTCCCATTAGTGTGATCAGCTTCCTGCTTGATAATTCACAGCCAGACTCCTTATCTGGGCCAATTCAATTAAATACTTGATCAAAAATATGAGGTAACAAATCCTAAGGCAGTATAAGGTGGTGGCAACCGTGCACTCCCAACACTGACTGGCCAGCAGGAAGTCCAGGGCAATGTGATTGTCTATTATCACTTGTGCTATACAGCTTAGAACAATCAGTAACTGGTGAAAAATATACAAAAAAATGTCTAATAATAATATCATTGTCCACAAAGTTAATCTTGTGCTGTCAAACAGAGGCAATTCCTTTCTGGAGTCAGTGGCTATTGGGAAGTGTCTGAAGAAGATCCTATGTTGAGAGGGGGTAGATTTGGGTAAAAAGGGTCAAATATATGGTAACAGAAGAAAATTTAACTTTGGGTAGTAAACACAATGCAATATACATATAACACAGTATTGAATTGTACACTTGAAACCTATATGATTTTATTTAACCAATGTTGCCCCAATAATATTAATTTTAAAAAGTTGCTGATAAAAAATGATTCTATGAGGTGGTGGTGACAGTCTGGATCAAGCTGGCCAAATGCCCTAGAGTGAGATTATGGTTCTTCCATACACCTCTGACATTCCAGGGTCTAAGATGTGTTCTCCTTATCCACTTGATTGTCCCTCTCCTTCCAGAGCCAGTTGATCAGTATACATAGTCCTTACAGCATCACTCCATCATGTTTGCAAGCCTCCCTGTGCCTTACCCACACCATATACCCAGACTCATCCCAACATGGCTCAGCGGTTTTTTCCCTTACTTCGTACCACCCTAGAAAATCTCTCTTGCCCCTGATGTGTGGGTCACACCGGAATTGCCTTAGGATTTGTTACTTCATATTTCTGATCATTATCATGTCCATAATTGCCTAAATTCAGCAAGTATAGCCAAACAGAAAAAAAAAAAGCGCTAGATTAGTCACTCACACCCAGATTCTTTTTTGCTTTCCTGAAATTCCAGTAGCCCAGTTTCCCAGAGGCAGTCATGGGAGAAAGAGCAAAATGGGCTGTGTGGTTTGGTAATCTTACAACCAGTCTGGACCTCCTTCATTCCTCAACATTTTATTCCATTTCAGGGAATTCCTTTACTTAGAACCCAAAATGCCTGTATGAAGAGTATGCTCCCCTGGGAGCTGAGCCTCTGTTGTCAGTTATCTTGGACAGTTTCTCCTTTCAGAACGCCCTCCTCCAGTGGCAACTGCTACCTGGCAGTACAGGTCTGATCAGTTTGTGGATTCCAGTGATGTTCAGCCTTGAAGGGTCCTTTCTCTTTGGCATCCACACAGGACACCATTAGGGGAATTAGGTAGTGTGCCACATGCTGCCATAATGTTTGTTCTCATAAGAGATGAAACTTTTCATCCACTTGTAGCACAATGTGGCAATTGCCCAAGAGCCAGTAAAATGTAACAAGGTACATTTTGCAGGGTATTTCTGGAGCAAGCATCACAGTCTGCCACTCTTCCTATTGAGCAAGGATCCCTTTTCATGCATGGTTTTAAGAAATTTTCTTTGGGGTTTATCCAGTATACCTCATCCACCTTTAACTTAGCCAATGGATCTGTGATCCAGGCCTAGGTATCTTCAGGAAATCAGTTTACCGAAGCTCCCAAGAAGCTTGAGGGCTGACACAGAACCTGCATCTGAAATAGTCACATTTGGAGAAATGAGTAGGCATTTTTTTTATGTAGCTATGAGATGTTACGGATGCCTGGATTACTTTCCTGCAGATACCACTTCATTAGCAATGAATGCTTGTTGGGCAATAACCACTTTGTTGGTGTTCTCATTTCCGACCCATCCCAGGATAGGGATGTCAGGGTCTGACAACATTGGCTGTTACTCTTAGCTTTTCAGTGTCCATCGGAACTCCATAACAAGCAATGATTGTCTCTCAAATGAAGTATGCTAGGTGGCAAGTGGCAAGTACAGGTACTATCTCAACTTGTTAAAATACATGACTCCTACAAATAGATGGTAAGCATATGTCAAAGTTTTATTCAATTCTTTAATGAAAGAAGCACAAGGATGATCATGAGTTTAATTATTTATATAATCAGAGGAAAAATTGCTAAATCTAATACAAAATATTATTTTGCCACAGAGCAATAAAACTGCAGCCTTTGGAATTATTGTCTTTACCAAATATAAAATCATCACAACTTATTGGTTTTCTATAAGTTTACCTTTATCTGTACTGAGTTACAAAACTTCATCTATAAAACCTTATAAAATTAATCATTAATAAGTCAATAAATTTTCATCCCTTGCAAAGTTGGATGATCTCCAAGAGGCTTAATGAAAATGCTCTCAGAATACTATTTAAAGTTCATGTAATCATTTTTTTTGCTTTTTTTCTAAGTTTTGGGTAATTTTTCTATACAGTAATTTAATCTTGAGCAATTCTCAAACACCTGCCCCAGGAGACACAAGTATATTCAAAGCAGCATTGTCTATATCAGCAAAACTCAAGTGTCCATGGAGAGAATCACAGAAACAAATTACAGTCATTACAATGGAGTACTTACTATCCATCAGATGAAATATATACTGTACAGCTACATATTCTTAGAAATAATCATATAATTATATCATTGTAGTAGACTGAGTAACAGCCTCTATGTGTGACTTCCTATTGTGCTATGAAGCAACAAGGCCTCTTGGTGGACAGAGGAGAATTCTCCACCTCTGGATTTCAAGCTAAGCCATATGACTTGCTTTGGTCATTGGGATGTTGCTGGGCACAACACAAGCTAATGCTAAAAATATGCTTGCCTAGATGGGCTTACTCTTGTGCATCTGCCTTTTGCCATGGGGAAAGAAGACCTCTGACACTGGTCTTAGACGATTGGGAGTGGAGCAGGACTGGACCTAAACCACAAAGCAGCTGAACCTGACTCGGTCAAAGCCAATCAACCCATAGATGCATGAATGAGGAATAACTGTATGCTACTGAATTTGGGGATTGCTATATAACATCATTGGGCAATAGTTAACTACAACAAACATATTATGTAAGTATTTGTAAATATGATCTTCAAGAACATGTATGCAAAATTCAAGATAGTGGTTATCATTAAGGTGAAGAAGAGGTGATTTTGGGGAGCACACAGAAGACATCAGGATAATCTTGAGCAATTCCCAAACACCTGCCCCAGGAGACACAGGTATGTTCAAAGCATCAAAACTCAAATGTATTGTATTTCTTAAGCTGAGAGATAGATACACTGGTATTTACTGTTACTCTCTATATGTTACATATAAATTTTATATAACTTCATTTATAACAATTATTTTAACTAGGAAATAATGACTACATGCAAAATTTTTAAATAATAAGATATATAAGAGCCTGGGACACAGCCCTGGGCTGTCCCCAATATAAATTCTTAAAAAGAGGGGAAAATATGAGCTATCAGAGAATAATGAGCCCAAGCATTCATCAAAATTACTAAGTAATAAAAGAAAAAGAAAAAAATGTCTGAGAAAGAAAACTTACCTGAAAAGTAAGTCCACAAAGCAAGTTTTAAAATCAAACAAATATTTCAATCAGATTAAAAAACTTAGCAAAGTCAATCATGTCTATAAACAAGAGGCAAATGTAGAGATATAAGAGCTCAGCGAAGAAATATGAGGGTAGAAGCATTAAATAAGAGGACTGGTGAAGTTCAGGGGAAAAACAGCTCAAATTGTTGAAAATTGTTTCTCCTGGGAGCAGGCAGAGTGAAAATAGAGAGTTCCTCATACAGAGCTATTTGATGCTCAAAAACAAGTGAATGTATAATTGCCATATTAAAAAACAAAAAAACTATTAACAGCACATTTTCCTAACACTACCCCATGTTTGAGTCCCCTTGGCACTGTCCCTGTAGCAAAGTTTGGACCTCCAGTGCCTAAAGGACCCAGTGTTGATCCAGGTGTCTGTCCTGTTCTCAACCTTCTAGCAGTCAGTCTTCTCTCCAGCCAGTACCAACTCTGTGTGCTGGGACCACATCAACATCAGGCTTCTCTAAAAAATGCCTATACTCTTTTCTCAGTATGTAACTCTGATCCTCCATCCCCCAGCCCCTGTTCTGATTCCAATGCTCCCACTCCCAGGGTCCAGGCTTTTGCCTCCAGGCTCCAGTCCCTGATTCTGTGGATCACATCTGAACATTCAACATTGAATAGGATGAGAGGGGACATGGCAGTCGTGGAAGTAGCAGCAGGTAAGGTTTATTTACCATTACCATGGAAACCTTGGGCCACACGTACTACGTGGGACTTAGGAGGTGGCAGGGTCACACAGCCCTTCTTTTGCCCCCTCTTCATCTCAGTTCACTGGGACCCTTGGACATTAGAGACCTTTGAGAGAGAAGACAGCCCTGTAAAGCTCTGTTTCAAATGTTGACTCCACTTCTAACTCAAAGTGTGATCCTCTGAAGAGCTTGAGAACAACCATTTCCTTTCACTTGTAAAATAGGAATTAGCTCCTGACTCCACACAGCTCAGTGGGCAGGTGAAGTGGGGGTGACAGAGGAGGCCAGGGCTGGAAGGAGGGAAGGGCTATTGTGGAGAATTTTCTCTCTAGAGCAAGTCATTGGAGAACATACAGCCTGTGGGAGATTTTGAGGATGAGTTATGGAGTGAGTGGGGTGAGGAGGATATGAATGAGAGGGGACATTACTTGTAAAATTCTTGATCTTTTTAGTAAACCTAGTTAAATTTTCTTCCCTCCTTTCTTTGGAAAAAAGGCCCTCTCCCTCAAATCTTGATAATTGCCCAAACTGGTGACTCATCCTCTGGCTATTGATAAGGGTCATCAGCCCATTGTTAGCAGAAATGGTGTTAAGTCAGACAGGGCCCTTAGAGTCTGATCTAGGAGGAGACTTTAGGCCAAAGGTCTTTTTTTACTCTTTAAGAAATATTTTAACCATGCCTGTTTCCCTTTACTCACTTAATAGGCAATAATAATAGAAGTTAATAGATATATGATTTAAATAATAAGTATTTTTCTTGTCTAGGGACTGAGGTGGCACTACAGCAGGGAACCCAAGACCCCACCCTGACTGATGCAGAAAGGGAAAGAGCTCCATGAAACCCCTGTAGGCAGGGACTAGGGCCATTCTCAGCAGGAAGCAGATATGAAGAGATCTCCCATCCCTCAACATCCATACTACTAATAAAGGGGTCCATGACTCTTAGAAAAGAGTTCAGCAGGAAAGTTAGGGGGTTTTGGGTCTGCCTGCAAAGACACTGAGGTCATCCTATCTTAGAAAGGGTCTACCCTAATCCACACACAAGCCAGAAGGCATTTTTTTAACTCTCAAAAATAAACAAGTAGGCAGAGAATTAGGTACCAGTTTAAGCCAGGAACTCGCACCTACAAAATGAAGACCCTAATGACCTTCGGCTCACCTGAGCCTCATTTTATCATTATAATATGACACATATGCCCGGAAGTTCATTAATATCATTATAACAGACTGAATTCTGGGAGCAAACATATGCAGAAAGCAAAATGATGAATCACTGAGTCCTGTCAATTTTAGTTGTCAATCAAGAAAGCCCATTCCTCTAAGAAAAATAACCACCCACATCAAAAAGTGATTAAAACCCCCGAAAGCTTTGTTACCAGGCCTTTTGAGCTACGCTTCTTTTGCTCGGTCCCACTTCCATGTCTGGAAGTGTACTTTTCTATCTAATAAAACTTTTCTTTTCTACTGTATTTCGGTGTCTTGCTCAATTCTTTATTCTAGACATCAAGAACCTGGACAATGCACCAGGAGAGGATCTCCACTCTCCAGTAATAAGAAGGTCTGATTGAGCCCTGCCTATGGCAAGAGTTTTGGGGATTGGCTAGGTAGTTGTGAGGAAGGGGATTTAAGTCTGGGTTGCCAGCCCCAAGACTAGACAAAGCAGTCTGTACAGGAAGAGATGATTCTCTAGCTTCTGATACTTGTGAATCATTTTCCCCCAACAAACTTCAAATACAATTCTCCTGCCTTGTGCAGTTGTGACACTTAGGTAGCCAGGAAAGAAATGGCCGCTTCAGGAAGATGAACTACTGTAGGGATAAAGAAAGTGGCAGGTCAGGCCTCAGTATAAAGTCTTAAAAATCAGGTCCATGTCTTTACTGACTTCTACTTGGCCCTTGGATGAAAAACCATGCCACCCACTGATCAAGAAGGGAGTATCCGTAGGAATTAATATCAGTGAGCAAAATGAGTGATATTCATTGCCTAGTGGAAGAAAAAGAATGCCAGAGCATGGAAGTGCCTAAGTTTAGACAAGTTGAAAGAAATAGCTTATTTGATGCCGAGCTCAGAAACACCAAACCTGAAGAAACAATCTGTAGGGAAAATGAGAGGACAGTTCTTTTAAAGCATATATGTTGAAGGTCATATGGCCTGAGGACCTATGGCTCAGCTAGATTTTCTTAAGGAATTCTGAGAGCCTAATTTACAGCCATTTTTTTCTGCTAGAATTCACCATGAAGAGAAGGTACTGAATCAAGAACAGAATGAATAGGAGTTCATCTGCAAAAGGATTAGAATATTATCACATTGGCACCAAGAAAGATCGAAGCTTCACCACAAAGGTAGTAGATCTCTCATGGGTTAAAGCTATACGAACAGAGAAGATAAGATCGAATTAGTGTTGGCTACACCACCCATGTCTCTCCTGGCAGTTTTGTCTGAACCTCAGGAAGCCTATAACGGTCACTTTTACCTTTTGGCAGACTCCATAAAAGTCAATATCAGGGGATCGACAATGGATTTAGCAGACAAAAAGATGCCACCACAAAGACAAAAAGAGATTAAAATATAGATTATGACAAAAAGGCAAACCAGTAAGGAACCTTTTGAAACACCAGTGTGGCTCATCCAAAGAAGCAGATTTCAGGAAAGAAAGTCCAGGAGGAAGCAAGCTGTGGCTCTCAGGGGAGCAAGGCACTGGAAGGTAGTTACACTATAAGACCCCATGAACAACCAGCAAAGGAGCCAAAAGGCAACGGGAATGGAAGAGAACGGAATAAATAAAATCAGAGCAAGAGAAACACGTCGGTGACCAAAGCTTGACCATCCTGCCATCTCCAGGATGATCTGGGCATGAAACCCTTCCAGAGAGAGGTCCTCAAACCCAAATTCAGTGCTCAGGCCGAGACTGACACTGGCCGGGTCACCGCCACCCGTCATGTTCCACCTGCAACAGCTTTCGCCCCTTCCAGTGAGATGTATTTAGATTGAACTTGGGTTTGAAGATGGGCCTTCACTTTATCTCCAGGTGTTTATACCTTGATTATAAATTAAATGAAAATACATTCACACACTTTCATTTCCTGTAATTAAAGGTGAACAAGCACACCGATAACCTCACCTGGTGAATCTCACTTGGGACTTGGGCCCACTGGCCATGTCAGATGGACTCTGACTTGGAGTGTCTGGAGGGAATTAAACATGCCCAGCAGGGTGGTTATGAGAGAAAGCACTGGACCTTCACCTTGTTTGTTTTCTATGGTGACACTGGTTAACAAAATCCAATAAGTTTCAACTCTACACTTTAACAGTAAGGCATATATATGTTTACACTGTGTGCTCATCTCTCATAGTTAGATTTCTTTTGTCACCATATATTTGACCCACTTTACCCTGTCTACCACCCCTCTCCTCTCTCTCCACATCCTCTGGTAACCACTAGTCTATTGTCCATCCATGATGATGAGTCTCTGTTTGTCCTATTTATTCACTGCTTTTATATTTCTATCACACATATAAGTGATATCATGTGATTTTCAACTTTTTCTGTCTGGCTTATTTCAATTAGCAAGATTATCTCAAGATCCATTCATGTTGTCACAAATGGCAGTATTTCATCACTTCTTATGGCTGAGTAATATCCTATCGTATACGTGTACCACAGCTTCTTTAGCCAATCTTCTATTGTAGGGCACTTTGGTTGCTTCCATGTCCTGACCACTATGAATAATGCTGCTATGAACATCAGTGTACAAATATCTTTTTGGATATGAGTTTTCAAATATTTGGGATAAATACCCAGTAGAGGGATTGCTGGATCTGATAGTAGATAAATTCTTAAGTTTTTGAGAAACCTCCATATTGTTTTCCATAGTGGCTGTACCAATTTGCAGTCCCACCAATGTATGTGTTCCCTTTTCTCCAAATCTTCTTCAACATTTATTACTATTTGTCCTGTTGATGATAGCCATTCTAACAAGTATGAGATGGTATCTCATTATGGTTTGATTTGCATTTCCCTAATAGCTAGTGATGGTGAGCATCTTTTTATATATTTGTTGGCCATTTGTATGTCCTCTAGGAAGAAGTGTCTATTCAGATCCTCTGCCCATTTTTTTGATTGGATCATTTGTTTTTTGTTGTTGTTGTTGTTATTGAATTGTATGAGTTCTTTGTATATTTTGGATATTAGGTCCTTATCGAAGGCATTGCTTACAAATATATTTTTCCATTTGGATGGTTGTCTCTTTACCTTGTTGATGGTTTTTTTTTTTGTTTTTTGTTTTTTGTTTTTTTGCTGAACAGAAGCTTTTTAGTTTGATGTAGCCACATTCATTAATTTTTGCTTTTACTTCCCTTGCCTTGAAATCAAATTTATAAAATTCTCTTTAAGTCCAAGGTCCCTGAGTTTGGTTCCTATGTTTCCTTCTATGCATTTTATTGTTTCACGTCTTATATTCAGGTCCTTAATCCATTTTAAGAAAATTTTGGTGTGTGGTGGTAGACAACAGTCTAGTTACATTCTAGAAAAAAATGGTGGCTTTCCAGTTTTCCAAGCACCATTTATTGAAAAGGCTTTCCTTTATCCACTGTTTGTTTTTGGCTTTTTTGTCAAAAATCATTTGCCCATATAAACATGGGTTTATTTCTGTACTCTCAATTCTGTTCCACTGGTATGTGTGTCAGTTTTCCTGCCAATACCATGCTGTTTTGATTACTATCTCTCTGAAGTATAATTTGAAGTCGGGCTGAGTGATGCCTCCAACTTCATTCTTTTTTCCCAGGATGGCTTACTTCACCTAATTTGATCTGGAGACTGAAGCATGAGGTGTCTGAGGGTGGCTAAGCTCTGAGAGGTCATCCTCTCCAAGTCTCTCCTGGAAGCAAATTGTAAGAAGTAACCCTCCCCAAGAGCCCCAAATGCTGCCCTGGTCTGTGCACAGAGCTCGGTAGAGACCCCAGCAGGCCAGTGGAGTCAGGTTCTGTCACTATCACCCTGTTGAAGAGG
>PVKZ01007544.1:0-22137 GCA_004027375.1 Macroglossus sobrinus | reverse complement strand
TTTAGCTTTGCTCTGGTGGCAAGCCTCTGATGGCAGGATGGAATTTCCCAGAGATAAAATGGAGAGACACATCTCTCTGACCTGTGGACTAGACTGGCATGGAGAGATCCTAAGGAAAGTCATGGGAAACAGAGTAAGTTTCAGACTAATCCCAAAACAGTACGTGAATATACATAGTAGAATTTCCCTTTTCCTTCTTTCTTAAACAAACACCTACGATTATCAACTATGTAAAAATAATTTGTGCCAAGTAGCAATGATTATAAGACACAACTCTTCCTTCTAAATTCTGTCAAAGCAAATGTGAACATAAACTACAACATGTGAAAAAGAATAGTTTTGTAAGTCAAATCCTAAACTCATATTCTTTAATAACTAATTTTGCTTGAATTTCCCTGAAACACACAAGTACTATATACATCACTGAGCTCTAAAGGAAACCGTGAGTCACATTTGCTCAACTAGAAAGTGATCAGATCACATGCAAGAGAAAGCTCAAAGAGTTCATTACCACTAAATCAGTATTACAAGAAATGTTTAAGGACATTAATGAACTGGAAGAAGAGGAGTAAGAGGAGGAGGAAGAGAAGGAGAAAAAGGGGAAAAGAAAGGAGAAAAGATCAAGAATATAAATAATAAAATGGCATTAACTACATATCTATCAACAATTACTTTAAACCTAAAGTAATTGATCAACTCAATGGCCGTGCTACCCTAAACAACTCCGATCCCATCTGATCTCAGAAGCTAAGCAAGATTAAACCTGGTTAGTATTTGGATGGGAGACCACCTAAGAAGACCAGGTGCTGTAGCCATAAAAAATAAAAAAGTAAGGGATTGTAAGCTGACAAAGTCCTTGCAATTTGTGAAATCATGCAAGGGTTGCCTCACCTAAAAAAATGTTAAATGAATACATAATAAAGTAATGGATTAAATGCTCTAATCATGGCAAATGAGTGACTGAATGGATAAGAAAACGAGATTCTTACGCATGCTGCCTGCTAGAGATTCACTTTATATCGAAACACACACAGATTGAACGTAAAGTGATAGAAAAACAAATGTCATGAAAATCAAAATGAAAAAGAAAAGCTGGGGCAGCAATACTGATAGCAGACAAAACAGACTTTTATAAAAAGGCTATAACAAGGGACAAAGAAGAACCCAGTAATCGCTCTTCTGGATGTTCATCATGGATGAATGGGTAAAGAAGTGTGATACATATATACAGTGGAATATTACTTCTTCATAAAAAGGAATGAAATATTACCATTTGGATGACAGGGTTTTGTGCTAAGTTACAAAAGTGAGACAGAAAAAGGAAAATGCCATATGATTTCACTTATATGTATGTAGAAATTAAAAAACAAAATTAACAAACAAAACAGGAACCAACTCATAGATTCATGATTCAACTCACAGGTTCATGGATACCACTCTGAAGTGGTTTGGGAGACTGGGTGAAATAAGGGAAGGAATTAAGAAGTACAAATTGGTAGTCACAAAATAGTCATGGGATGTAATTATAGAATAGAAGATATGGTTAGTAATACTGTAATAACTATGCATGGTGTCAGAGGATATATACATGTTTCCTCTTGACAATTTCTGTAGTGCTACAGAACTTCTGAGAAACTAAAAGTGGCTTCATGATTTCTATATTATAATTCAGAACACTTACTTAAGCATCCTATCACTGTCTTTAAATCCAAAGAAGATTAAAATTTAAACATCTGTTCAAAAATGACATTGTCCAATCAGTTCAAAATGCACTAATATAAAAATAATTTTTAAAGTTGAAGCTATTATTTTTATATTTAATTTCTATTTCTAAGCCTGTAAATATTTGCCTTCCAATGTTGCAGCAATTTTCAAAACATGAGTCTCTAAACATTTTGAGCATCCTAATAACTCTCTGATATGTTTTATCGAAATATTCACATATATATTTTTATTTTGTAATAATTCATAAATAAAATTTATTGTCACCAACCTGTGGGGCTCTACAAAGCTCAAGATTGCCCCAAGCTTACTGTGCAAAGGCTACTGTGGGAGCAACAAACCTGCCCTGTGGGAAGGGTGGGGCTGCAGGCCCATCTGCATTTTGGGTACAGGCTACAGATCGCCTGGGAGCACTGTGCCTTCACTGCACAGAGGTAGGTGGCTGAGACCTGTACTTCGGAGGACAAGATGTGCAGGGTACTGTATAGTTCCTTAAAATTCATTGTGGAGCTTAACCTTCCATTTCTCTTGGACCCTGAAGTCAGGAAAAACAGACTGATGAGGCCGCCCCCAAGATTCTGTTGGAACCACTGCACAGCTGTCATCATTTTAGAAATTTTGCACATCGGAGTAGAGTTGGTTCCCTCCTGGAGGCTCAGTAAGGAAGGACTCTGCTCCACCTCCAGCCCTCTCACACCTGCTTCGAAAACAGAAAACAAACACAATTGATGTCACTAGGGACTAATGATGCAGTTCTAAATCTGTAAAATATCCCAAGGAGCACCCAAATAGGACTGTCTAGGAGCTCTGTGTAGCTCTCCTCTCTCTCCCTCCCACCATCACCTGTTAAACACTCCCCAGTCTCCCATCTGGGACACAGCCAACTCGCAGCAAACCTATACCTACAGAAGCCCCAGCAGAGCTCCCCGCTGTCTTTCCATGACTCCTTGCCCAGTTGCGGTGGTGCCTTTGCCCCTGCACTGGAGGGTGTAGAGTCCTGGACCCAAGCAAATATTGTTTTTCTGTCCTTAGGTTCCACCAGATTCACTGAGCACCAATCACATCTGAGCCCTGTCATTCACTTAACAGAAAACTCAGACGGCATACTCATTTCTCCAAAATAGTGGGTGCCAACAGTACAGGAGTGGTAAGGGCAATATTTCAATGTATAAAAAAAATAGGGTTTTTTTTCATTCTTTATGTAAGATGAGTTGGGCATTTATGTGAAGAAGGGTAAATGTTTCTAGAATACTCAATATATCAAGGGCTATGTAGACTTTCAAGAATCCTAGGAAGACTGATCCTATTTGCCAGACTGGATGGTTAGACAGAGAATTTGAGAATTCAGTTTTCTGAAAATTCTGATAATGAAAAACTGTCTGACAGGGTGCATTGAGTGTTGCAGAAGTAAATGTATTTTCTTGAAATCAAGAAGGATCTGGAAAGCAAGACACATAGCCACCATCTGTATAGAAAATTATTCTATCAAAATTTGATTGGAAAAATATTAGATATGTGTATAATGTCCATCCTGACTTAATTTCCACATCTTCGCTCCAACTCATGGACACCCTGTTGACTCACACAGCTGTTTCTGATGTAACCACACTTTGCTGCTCAAATTTAATATTGACCTCTCTCTCTCCTTGAATTTGCATTCCTAATGTTTTCCTTCATCTTCTTTTTATTCTATTGCCTTCTATTTTCAGGATAATATATAAAAAGTTAGAATGTGTAGTCTAGTGGATTACTTTCTAAGTCCATGGATTTGAGAAATTTTAGTCATAACAATTAAAAAATTGAAAACAGCTTAGGTAGATGTTCTCTGTTGAGCTTCCAGGCTCACAATGAACACTAATGCCCTATCCCCAGTGCCTCTGCTCAGAACCATCCTCACGAGAATTCATAGCATAAGGACTCTCACTTTCTAAAGATCACATAGAGGGGCAGACCTGAACACCTGACACAAACTTTCCACCAACAATATTACCCTTCTCTTCATTGTTGCTTGTTATAATTTGGCTCACAGCTCACTTGCTTCCTGTCTTAACTGTTCTTACTCTTTAGACCATCAGAAACGGTTATTTGTTATTAGTCAAACAGTGCCCCTAGTGGCCAGAATCCATCAGGAAAGCCCTCTCCACACCAATTAACTCAACTGTCAGGCTACACCAGCTTCATTCACTCCATGTTTCCTGATGCTCAGAACACAAAATAACTGCCCAGACTGAATGGGGACTACAAATGAACCTAATCCTACTTTCTCAATGTCATTTCATGAGAATAAATATCTTTAAATTATTTGATACATCTCAACTTGTGCTATTTACCTGATTTCTTTACCCTAGTTCAAAATTAATCCACTAGCATCTTTTGAAGTTTTAGTGTAAATGGGAAAATTTAATAGATCTTAAGAATACATAAAAGAAGATAGCATACTAATGCACAGTCTACCAGAAAAAAAACAAAAATATTCGTCAGTTATAAGACAGTCAAAGAATAGGACCTGAAGAAACTAAAAGCTACATGATTCCAGAGGAAGAAAAACTACTTATACTTGTGGTGGTTGAACAAAATCTTATGCAGACGGTGTCATTTTTGCCTTTCCCCTTTTACTGCTGAGAAGAATACACAATATGGATAAAACTTGATAAGAGATTCTGATTTTTTATTCATTTTAACAATACATAAACATGAATTATTAAAATAAAAAACATTACATATAAACTAAAATCTTCTTTGAGTATCATTTCCCAGTTCTCACTCTTCCATCACATGTTACCTGTATTCTTTCTAAATCTTGATCGATTTGAAGGTGATGCTTTCAGATGTTCTATAAATGTGAATCACCAGAAAAAATACAGTATTTTATTTAGACTTTATTGTAATACAAATCTACATATTATGATACCTTTCTGCAACTTGTTTTATAAACTCAATAATAAATCTTGTCAATTGTATCATGTGAACACATATAAGTTTTTCTGTAGCATTATATCCCACATTGTCGAGATGCTACCTTTTATACAGTCCCTCCCTTTTGATGAACAGCTAAAATGTTGGGGGGTTTTAATCTATGAAATATAACACTACAATAAATCTTTTGAGCATTCATCTTTATTCACATGTTCATACATTTCTCTAAGAGCAGAAACTAGAAAGGAATTAAGGAACGAGCCTTGAGACCAATAGGGAAAATTCACTCTGGACACCGAGAAGATCAATGGCAAGGGTTCTGAGGAGAAAGAGTGAGAATTTCTGTTCTGATTCTTGTGTAAAGTGATTTTCTATTTTATTATTCTTCTAAAAGTGCATCAGAATGATAATTTATCAGTTCCTTTGATAAACTTTCTCAAAAATTTCTGTTCTAATATAAAGCTAATGTATACTTTCTTTCAAATGTCATTGAGGTCATAGTAAAGATGATAAATGAGAGAGGAGGAACTACACCCAATGAGAAGTAACAGAATATAGTAGGGGAGAAACCACATAGATCACACACACAAACACAATATATGGATACTAATCTAAGAACAGAAAGATACTCTACATTTTCTAAATCAACTGAGAGAAAAAGAAAATTGCATCAATGAAGCAGAATGCAGTCTAGAAAATGAAGCCAAATATATCCATAATGAAAACATGTATAACAAGGAGATTATTTGATTATATCGAAATAGAAAATCTTGCTACATATTGCTTGAGACAAATTTTCAAGAAAACAACCAAAAACTGAAAACATAGGAAGGGATTCTTTCTTCTGTCTTCCTCATCTGCTACATCCAGCACACCCTCCACACAGATATCCCAAAAGAAGAACAATTCTGCTAAACAGACGGTCAACAAGAAGTTCAAAACCAAGTGAGGGAGTTACATTAACTCTAAGATCTAAGATCTAGGAAAAAAGAGAAAAGACAGAGGCTGATTCAAATAGAAAAAAGACAAGAGGGGAGACAAAACTGGCAGAGATAAAACCCCAAGGATAAATTAAGAGTTACAGAAAAGAGAAAACTAAAATCAAGAAAATTTTGTACCTTGACCTAGTAGAGATAAAGAAGCTAATGCTAATAATATCTTTGACATTTTTATCTGTGGTCCTTCAACATTCGTCCTTCTATAATTTGGAATTTTTTCTGAACTATTTATAAAGGCACATTTCTAAATCCTCAAAAGCATATTAACAGGAAGTGGAAAATCCTCATCATGAAAATGGTCTATAATGATTCTGTGCACAGGGAATTAGTGGAAAGTTGAAGCAAGGGAGGCTTTAACTGTCTGTTTATAAACATTGCTTTTATTTACAAGGAGAGTCAATTTTAAAATCCGAATACATGAACTATATCACAAAAATAAATTTGGAGTTATACCTATACAGATAAAATATTTTAAACATTTTAACAACTTACCTTTTTTTTCTATCCCTGTCTTACTACTTTATTTCTTAAATAAAGGTATTCCTTTGTCTTTGATACCTCATGGGTATCATGCTTTTGGAGGTCTAAGTATCCTAACAAATATATGCATGTGCTAAAAAGTTTGGAAATTTATATGAAAGGTATTCCGTATTTGATTTTAAATAATAAAATCCACCACAGTAGGTCAGTCAGAGACACTCAGCAACCAGGCCCCTGTTCTGCTCAGAGTTTGTGCTCACTCCCCCAGCAGTTTCTGTCACTGTGTCACTCAGAGCACAGTAGTACATAGCCGAATCTGACTCTTGCACTGAGGCTTTCTCCAGGTAGAAGAAAATTGATTCTTCATGGTATGTGGCTTCAAAACCTTTCTTCCTTTCCTTCTCATTGGCCCTTTGGGCTTTCAGGAGATGCTGAGGACCTTCTCCGGGATATTGAACATACTAGAAAAGAGCGGAGTACCCTGAAACTGAATAAGTAAAGCTCACGTTCAAGGAAGCCCCTTCTGACAGGGTCACTTGGCCTCTCATCTGGGACACAGAGTCTTCACGGGTTTGTCCTGGGGAAAAATAAGAGAGATCTGTGTCACCTTGGGCATAAAGTTCTTCAATAAAATTATGGTTGATTTTTCTGACTTCATAGAAGAAAGAATTCATATTTTAAGAGACATGTTACTTACCAAGCACTAAGAGGACCACAGTCACCAAGCCTGGAGAAGAGTTTATCTCTAGAGTACTGTCTAAACAATGTTCCTGATTCTTAACATGAAGAAATGTGGAAGTCACAGTAAAATCAGACGGGAAAGGTGTTTGTGTTAAGGAAACTC
This sequence comes from Macroglossus sobrinus, assembly GCA_004027375.1. Classification (NCBI taxonomy): domain Eukaryota; kingdom Metazoa; phylum Chordata; class Mammalia; order Chiroptera; family Pteropodidae; genus Macroglossus; species Macroglossus sobrinus. Next base: position 15,177 of record PVKZ01007544.1, on the reverse strand, counting down.
CACCCTCTGGTGGACGGGGACTGCAATGGAAGGCGTGTTCCTTAGGCTCCTCTTACAGCAGCACAGGGTTCTCATCTTTGCCTTTACTTAGCAGGCAAATGTCAGCCTTCACGTGGAACTTGGAAATCTGAACTGCAGTTGTCATAACTCTTAGGTCTATTTTGTTCTTAGGCCACCTCCTGACGTGAATCTTCTTTAACAAAACAGAGCATTTCTATTTCTGAGAAAATAACGATTTGTGCATTTTAATACATTCTTTTATATTCTTACATACACATTGTGGGCCCATAATCCACTGAATATCAGAAAAGACCTTTGCGTTGACATGAGAAGAAGGTCTAAGAAGGAGGGTCATTATTGAATGGTTCTGTGTTTTTCAGCACGTAGAACAGTGACTGACACTTATTATGGGCTTACTAATATTTGTTTATATAACAAAAATAATAAACAGCCTTTGACTGAAGAATCATTACTAACTTCTATCAATTGTAGCAATGCTATCTGATTAAACAAAAGCTCTGTAGGAGAAAAGTTCCACTACCTTATCAATTGTCAAATATTCCTGAATTTCAGAATCTTTAAAAGGGGAAAATATGAATCCTAGACAGAAAAAAAAAAAAACATCGTAATTGAAGGTACTGAATTCCTATAGAATCAACTGAGATCATTATCTTATTCTCCCACTATTTTACTGACTCTGAGTTGGCGGGTAATCTGCGTGAATCAGGCAATGAGTACTACCCTATACCCCTAGAGGAGAGCTAGCTTCAAGGATGGTTTCCACTGTTGTCTATCTGCAACATGTCGTTCCCAAAACTTAAGCAAATTATTTTTCCCAACAGGGTTGAGAAACCTGAGGACAGGGATCTGCATCATAGGCCTGGAGCATAAACTAGGATTCTCTCCTTTCCCAGTTTTCAATTTGTTAAAAATACAAGCTGATACTCATACCACAATTGATACCATAATCAATAAGTGAGTGGTCTACAATTACAGATTCTGGGATCTCACCACAGATTTCATGAATAATATTTTCCAGGATTGAAATCCACTACTATGTAATTTTAAAGCCACCCCCTCACACACACACACACACACATATATACCCAAGGTAGTTTTGTTGCAGCCAGCCTGACACCAGTTTACAAGATCTCATTTATGATAACTGTCCTAGACTCAGATGGTCTTCAGATAACCAGGAAGAAAACTTTGGGATGAGCATGGGAAAATTTTTCTATGACTATAAATCTTTAAAGCTAATCTATTTCTATAAAGTGCCAGCAGCAACAGCAAGCACTTCTTCAGCTCCCTTTTTATGTTCATTCCTCCATAAAACAAAGCAATACAAAAACCTCTGAGGATTATCAGAATAAATTTCTGTAAAGCCCTATAAAGATTTACCTCTAGACAAGTGTAAGGAAGCTTACCTCAGTGCAATTCCTGGAGCTCTCCCTCCACAAATTCAGATCAACGGGCTTCATGAGGTCAGAGGTATGTGTGAATAGAAATGAACCTAAGTGGGAAATTCAGGCTCGGGTACTCTTTGGGTTCACATATTTCTTCTCCTTTTCTAACTTCCAAATCACAATATCATAGCCTGCCACAAAATTATGCTACAAAGGTATTCTGAAAAAAAAAAGCTATAGATTTTTATTGTGATATACAGGGAGAATGCAAAGTAGGTTGGGTTATGCTAGATTGAAAATAAACAGAATAAGACAGAATGCAGAACACCTTAATAAAAGAAAACAGTTATAGGCCAGTGATATACTACGGGAAGAATATTTTGCAATATGGGTCACTCAGGGAGGCTTGTACAACATTGAGGGAGAATATGTATTAAATGTGGATATTTATTATCTTTCTTGATGGATAATTTTCATAAAAAGAAATTGCATTAATTAGAGTGAAAAATTTTTAAAGATTCGGTCTATGTATATACTTTTGAATTCATCAGCACCATCAAGATAATGAATATATACATCACCCCAAAAGTTTTCTCATGTCTCTTTATAATCTTTCTCTCAACCTCCCACCCAACTTCACTTCTCCTGTTCCCAGAAACACCTATCGTTATAAATTAGTTTGCATACTGTATAATATTGCATAAACAGTATCACATGTACTCTCATTTGATATCTTTCAATCAGCATAAATATTGTGAGATTCCCATGGTCTAATAAGTACAAATTGTTCATTCCTCTATCTTGCTGAAGTATTATTCATTACATAGGTATAAAACAATTTGTTTTTCTATTCACTTGTTGATGTACATTTCAGGCTCCTAAAAATAAGCTTCTTTTTTTTTTAGATTCACTTGAACTTTCTATCAGGACAACGTTATGTGAATAAAAATAGTTTCGCTTTTTCATTTCCAAACCATTTGCCTTGTATTTCTTCTGCCTTACTGAACTGTCTAGAACCGCCAATAAAATATTAATTTGAAGTGGTGAGAGCCAAAAATCCTTCCTTATTCCTGATCTTAGAGAAAAAGCATTGTCATTTACCATTAAGTATGACACTTAATGTAGGTTTTTTGATGAAACCCTTATTAAGTTGAGAAATTTCCCTTCAATTCCTCCTTTGCTAGGAGTTTTTAATCAGAAATACATACTGGGTTTGTCAAATATCTTTTTTGTACCTCCTGAGATCACCCTCATTAGTAGAACATCTATTGTTTATGAACCACTTTGTATGCATTATTGACAAATCTTCATAGAAAAATATTAAAGAAGATATCACTCTCCTGTTTAACAAATAATAAAACAAGCCTCATAAGTGTCTAGAAAAGACATGGCAAAGCTAATAGTCTCTAAAACAGTTATTTCTGATAGCAAAAACATGTTCCATGGTTTTTTCACTATAAATTATTTTCATGGAAAATATGAGAGAAAATATAGAGAGTAAGAAACTTAATTCTTGAAACTTTTACCTACCTTAAGGCAAATTGGTAACAGGTCCTTTACTTATACAAAAGAAAATAATAAAAAAATAAAATAATAATAATTTTAAAATAATTTTTAAAATAATAAAAAAATAATGCAGAATTGGTTCTTTCATCAAGAGAGGAGGAAAATATATTATAAAGGATACACAAATCACAGTTCAGGAGCTGACCATCTGGTAGTGGCTTGACCATTTCTTTCAGACCATTATTAGACTATAGACCATTGCAATACACTGCAGCAGGAGTAACAAACTCTTCTGGGCTTTTGTGAATTCCCGGGGAACTGAAACTTCATTTACACTACTTATCACATACTTTATTCTATGAAACTTGCTTCTGATAAAACAGTCTAAAAAATTGTTATTCAAATTATTCAGTACAAATTATCCAGTACAAAATTTTAAAATAGAATTACCATATGCTCTCCAGTTATTCTACTTCTGAGTATATACTCAAAAAGTTGAAAGGATTTGGGTACATACCTCAAATATTGACATATTTAGATACATGTTTCCACTAAAAGGTGGAAGTAACCCAAATGTCCAACAACAGAGGAACAGATAAAGAAAATGTGGTATAGTCATGCACTAGAATATTACTCAATCTTTAAAAGAAAAGAAATTCTGACACATGCTATAACATAAGTGAACCTTGAGGATATCTTGCTAGGTGAAATAAGTTACAATATGACAAACGTTGCATGATTCAATTCATATGATGTTTCTAAAATCATCAAACTCATGGAACGAAAAAGTAGAATGCTATTAGCCAGGGGCTGAAGGTATGGGACAATGAGGAGTTATTGTTTAATGACCACAGATTTTCAGTTTTTCAAGATCAAAAGAGTTCTACAGCTAGATGGTGGTGCTAGTTGAACAACAACATAACTGTACTGAATATGATTAAAATAGACACTTAAAATGTTTAAAATGATAAAAATTCATGTTAAAATGATAAAATTTTAAAAACAAGTATTTTTTTTAATGCACTCCTTTTTAGGTTTCTACTCAACACATCTGTTTTCCAAGAGGGAGTTACAAGATCACTTCCCAACCATCCATTACTTTTTAACTTTTAAGGCACTGAGACAATGCAGATAGAAGGGAAAGGAGAAAGTAGGAGAGAATGAGGATTGTGGCTTGTGGGACATTGATTGAACAAAACTGGCCCAAAAGTGTGCAAATGAGCCAGGTGATGGCAAAATACTTTTGGATGTGTGATGAAGTGAAGGGCAAGAGAAGAAAAAGACGCTGATTCTTCACAATGTCCCACAAAGCCACTAATTATTGATCATTTTATGAATGAGGATAATGGGAGATAAGTAAATCTATATTATGGAACTGAGCTTTTCTAGAGTTTTGATAAGAGACAAAGAGCATTACCACAAAGTTTGTCACATGATAGGCACATTAGAAAGTAAATGAGAGTACCCTTTACTCAGCTAACAAATATAAATTAAACTGATTCATTAAACACTATAAAACAGCATAAAATACAACAAAAGAAAAACCACAGACAAATTATATGAACTTCCTTATTCAAGACAATGCCTATAACAGAAAATATATGCAATAAATATTTCTTTAAAAAATTGATCTGAAAGTCTAGCAATTCATACATTTTGACTGATTTCTCAGAGAGATGTTCCTGAATTTCTTTAGTCGATTCTTCTACTTCAATCTATCACCAAATGGCAAATTGTTCATTTTGGCTGTCCTTTCTCTTTAACAAACGATTTCAAACCAAATTTTCAAGAATAAAGAGTTTTTGAAGAATGATCAATCAAAACATGGTTTATGAACACAGACAGTAATTTTCTTAGAGTGTTTTCTCTCTAACCCTACCTTCATCTATGCTGCCCCAGCTCTAGCCACTTCCTGTCTGTGATGGCATTTCCTAGCCTTGGTCTTTACAGTAGGTGGATACATCAAGCAGAGCCCTGGGGTTTTGGTGCACTTCCCTCCTACACACCCCTTTCTGTGGCTCACTCAGGGCACAGAAATACAATGCAGAGTCTTCCAGCTATGCAGCTGAGATGACAAAATTGTTTGCTTTCTGAAAATTTGATGAGTAGCAACCTTCTGTGGCATTTTGCTGTTTCTTTATTTATCAGGAGTTCTGATAAATAAAGAAAATCATTGCCCCACTGCTGGGTTGTTTGTACCAAAATAAGCTATAGGTTGTAAAACTGGTGTCATATTTGAAATTCAGGGTCACAACTTCCTTCTCTTGCACTAACATTGCCCTATGGCCTTGAGTTACCTTCTGGGCAGTGCTGGGTCCTAAAAGAAAAAAGATATAATCAAAAGGTTTGGAGATAAGTGCTGTAGGACAAAAACAATTCTTTTTCACACCCGGCTACCTTTCCTTTCCGGGGTATCCAAAAATACTGCCTGGACTCCCAGTCCCTAGGACACACAGGAGGCTCATTTCCACTGAGGCCATCTCTACCTAGCCACACTGAAGCCATGACCACCTCTAGAAGTCTAGAGAGCAACATGTTTGTGTTCTTCCACAAGACAGAAAATATCTCTTTTTCTTCAGGTTCAGAGCTCTTCAAGGTGAGGTGACTCTGACACAGAGAGAGAAGAAATGCTGGGTTGTGTATTGCTGCTGCCCCAGAACAGGAAACAGGGGCTTCCTGGTGTAACAAGTTTGTGGGGATCACGTCAAACTTCTCTATGTACTGACTGAGAGTCTCACCCAACACAAACACTTTTTGCATTGACCAAGTCTTAATCTACAAGCAATGACACCTGAAAATAAACATGGTACAGTCTACATTAAATCCTACATTGAGGATTTTACCAACTGCTATGTCCACTCATTACATCTGCATTGGAACTGAATGCTGGCACTTGCTTTTAAATATTGCATGTAATGAAACACCATAAGATGTAATAATCATGTATCCTTACATATATGTGTGTTAATGTTTCATTTAAGTTAGAAATGAATCACCTTATGATAAGAGTCCAATGCTACCTGGGCTGATCACTGTGGCTCTTTCAATCTACCTACTGTTATAGTAATAACTTTCCTCACTATTGATGTCTGTTCAGTCACCTACCTGGGGCCAGAAGCAGAAAAAGCTAATCACTTTTTGCTGTAAAGTTTAGATTGAAAACCCTCAGGCATGGTGTCCTGTCACAGAGGTCTGCTTCTATTTAGTTTTGACAACTCAGCTCTATTCAAAAGTCCAGAATACACACTAGACTTTGGTCATTAAGTTATCAAACCTTTGAATTTGCCCCATTATCTCAACTGAGACCCTATCTGAACCATAGAAAGCTTCTATATTCTGTAGGTTTATTATTGAAGAGAATATATCCTAGGTGAACTCAAAAACTTTCATAGGACAGCTGATCATAAGATTATTGATTATAATAGAACTTACTCTGTGTGTGCATAATACCAGTAAAGTCATCTCTAGGGATATTACTCAACAACATGTCAGACAACAAAAATCCATTGTCTATCACTTCCTGTCTCTTGATTGAGTAGCCAAAGCTTATCACCCTTCTCTTAAAATAATTTAGCTTCAGCTAAATTAGTCAAAGCATCTTTAGATATTGTACCAGAATATCACATTATATCTGATGGTACCACATACAGTGCAACCTATCCTGCTCCTTAAGTTATAGACTATATAACTCTCTAAAACATCCAACATTTTCACCAACCGGAAGATACATAGAACCTATTATTGACTTCTCCTTGTATTACTCCACTTTAGTTTATATTTCATTCAAGGGAATCTCATGGTTATACTTCTGTCATTCAACAAGCATCCATGTCCAAAACACATTTTGGACACTCTCATACAAAATCCCACTTTAATAATTTTTTTAATGTCTTATATTAAAAATTGAAATGGACCATACCAGACTGTTTATGCAATAATTATTCAAGACTCCTTTATGAAATCTAATTCCTTAGCAAAATAACTTAAGTAGCTGAACTTGAGGATCTCTCTTGGACAGATCAATTTATAAAAATCTATATTCAGCCTTAGTTTATAGGTTTTTAACATAGTTCAATGCTTCTGAAACTATGGAAATGACAAGGTTTCTTTACTGTCTAATTTTTCTTAACCATCTTGTGTATCTCATGAATCCCTAGTAAAAAATGGACTGCAAATGCATAAATTATTTGATGTCTTCATACTACTCAAATATATTTTTGTTATAAAGACTACCTATAACAGTATAAAAGACACTGTAGAAGATATAAAAACTTTTCGAGCAGACTATCATGCTAAACATGCGTTTCTGACCCAAGTCCTTATGCAAACACCTCTTTGAGAACATAAAGATAAATCAATGGAAAAGTTTGATAATTTCATTGTAGATGCAGAAAATTTGTCCCCAGTTCAGTAAAGAATGACTGGGAATGATTGATTTCTTTGAACCATGAAGATGAGATATATCAAAACCAGGATAGCTGTCTCAGTAAGCCAAATGATCTGCAATGAACACTTGCTAAAATCCTTTAGAGACAATACATCACAGTAGGGACCTATTGGCTGAACTAATAAACAAACTCTGGTGGAGAAACTTTTATAGGGTGGGAGAGAATGTGACCAGATCATGTCTTTCTTAGAACGAATTAAATCCCATAAAAACTGTAAAGGTGAGATATGAACTGAAATACTATCCTAAGGACACATTAGAGTGTCTCCAAAAGAATTATACACAATTGCATTCCCCCTGTGGATCATGACATAAACTCAGGATAGCATTTTATTTTCTACATGTGTTGAAGCACTTCCTGTCAGAAAAGCACACATTCATGAGAGTAAACAAATAAACCTGATTTTGTGTTTCCTACCTGAACCACTTCAATTTATCTCTGTGTGGGGGAACAATTTTCTTGGGGATAATTATGCCAACTTTTGCCCTCATTCAGAGACTTCACTATTCTTACCATCCCTCTATCAACTGAAAAATTGGAAAGAACAAATGGAGTATTGAAACTTCCATGAATTAAGTAGCAGACGCTCTTGAACTCCTACAGCCTAATGCATTGTTAATCTTAGCTCTCGTGGCACTGTATTCTACTCCTCTTAGAGTCATAAGTTGTCTCACTATAAACTGGACATTGATAGGCCCATGTAACTCACAATGATCCAAACCATGTATTTCAATCTTTTAAAAACTAAACTAAATAAAAAATAAACCCATCACAGTCCTTTAATCACAGGTACAGTTTGAGTCTCTAAACTTTCATTTCTTTATACTTTACATTACCTTAACCTAGATGACTTGGTGCTATGAAAAAATTTGAAATAAAGACTGCCACTGAGCTCATGGAAATGGCCTTGTTAGATACTACTTATTACCACTTCAGCAGCTAAAGTACAAGGAATTGATCCTTGCTTACCTACTACTATTGTACCACGCAGCCTTAATTGACAACCATTTAAAGGTTACTCCAATTAGAGATCTTAAACTGAGGCTCTCCATAGAATCACTGGAAGCAGACAATCCACAGAAGATGAGTGCAAACCCATGATCCTTGAAACAAACATGTAATTTCATAATAAAAAAAAAAGGCAGCTCCATCCAAGACTATGAGAATTCTCCTAAATGTATGAACCACTGATTGTCATAATCTCCTCTGTATTGCTGTGTTTTTCATTTTTAGTGGCAATTGCCCACTTTAATAGTAGAAAGATACATATTTCTGATTTATCCTACTTTGTTCCCTTACTCATAAAATAACTTGCTAAAATGTTAACTTTACTTGAAGCAACACCCATCTTAATGCTACAGTTCAGCTCTACAAACCCATTGCTAGTGCAACACTATGTAATGTCAGCTCCTGAAAAAGCTAAATACTGATCGTACTTCAATTAATAAGGCTAAAGTAAATTTTGATCAATAAAACTTGTCTTAAAATGTAGAAAAATTTAGAATAGGGATGGTACAACTAGACTTATATAAAGAACATACGTCAACCTGATTATGTGAGTTGATCCAATGCTCCACTGAACATCTCTGTTATCAATTGCTATAGGTTGTGTGTGTGTGTGTGTGTGTGTGTGTGTGTGTGTAACTACGAATCAAATATCCAATAAAATTTGAACACTTGAAATGATGAGTTATTCTAATAAAATGATTTAAAAGTTCAAAACATCAGTTATAAAAAACCTCAGAGTGGAATCCAAGAATGTGACAAGTGGTTTCGGCTTCACCAAGATGAAGATTTCTCAAAAAATTTGAATTGTATGAGATCATTTATATGACATTTTTTAAAAGTCAAAACCATAAAAGAACAAATGAAGATTTGTAAGGGGTAGGGATTGGGGAGTGTGAAATTACAAAAGGATAGACAAGAGTTTGGGAAAGCAATTAAACTCTTCTCTAGCATGTTGTGTGATAGTTACATGGTCTATACTATCTGTTAGAATTCAAAGTGATGGCTATAACTGTACAGAGAAATAATCAATTTTTCTATAAGACTTTTAAAATAAAATTTTAAATCACTGAGAAAATAAAGTAATTAATGTGGTCTCTATTTTCATGGCCAAACACTGACTAATATGTACATTTTTTTCAACTTGGAATAGAAAAGTACCAGCCATGCCAACTGTAATAGACAAAATAATGTATTTAAAAAGATCAGGTTCAAAACCCTGGAATCTGTTGTCTTGTACGGAAACACATGTTCACGGGCGCATGTGTGCATGCATGCATGCGCGCGCACGCGGACACACACACAAACACACACACAGAAAAAAATATCTTTGCAGATATGATTAACTAAGAATCCTAAAATAAGAAAATAATTCTGGATTATATGGGCCTAAGTGCAATCACACGTGTACTTTTAAAAGGGAGGCAGAAGGAGATCTGATGACAATAAAAAGAAGCCAATGAGACTGTCGAGGCAGAGATTGAGTGCCAAGAAACATCGGCACTCAATACAGCTGGATAAGTAAAGGAACAAACTATCTCCCAGAGCCTCTGGATCAAGTGCAGCCCTCCTGACAACTTGATTTTAGTTCAGTGAAAATAATTTCAACTTCTAGCATTTAGAACCATGACAAAAAATTATTTTGTGTGGGTTTGTGTGTTTTAGTGTTTGTATAGAACGAAAATTTTTCTCATTAAACTTATTTTGGTAAGATTGGTTAATAAAATTATACAGTTTTCAACTATAAAATTTAATAATACATTATGGGTACATTGCATTGTGTGTTCACCACTCAAAGTAAGTCTTCTGTCACCATATATTTGACCACCTTTACCTTTATGTACCTTCCATTTCCCCTTTCCCTATAGTAACCACTAAACTGTTGTCTGTGTCTACGAGTTTTTGTTTGTCTTGTTCAATTGTTGCTTCCAGTTTTATATGCCACATATGAACGAAATCATATGGTTCTAGACTTTTTTTCTGACTTATTTTACTTAGCATGATAATCTCAGTATTCATCCATATTGCCACAAATGTCAGTATTTCAACTTTTCTTATGGCTGTTTAATATTCCATTATATATATGTACCACTTCTTCTTTTTTTCAATCATTCATGAAAAAACACTTCAGTTGTTGCCATGTCTTAGCCACCATGAATAATGCCGCATGGAACACCAGGTATGTATATCTTTATGGATAAAAATTTCTATTATTTTAGGCCACCAAGTTTGTGGTGAATTGTCCAGAGACAGTAGAAAATACATATGCAAGCCACACTAAAGTTTTAAAGCTTGAATGTGTCTGAATCTGAGCTAACTGTAAACTGACTTGCACACTCTAGCTAGAGCACTTTTTTCGTCCATTGCATAGATTCTCACCCTAGTATTATAAATCGTTAAGCCCAGAGTAATAGCACCTTTTCTCTCTTCTAACTTAGTTTGAGAAGAATAAACCAATGAAATATAAGCCACACTTCCCTCTCACTCCATTATCAGTCTTAGAGAAAGAATATCAAAAGAGAGTCAGTTTGCTCTACCAACAGAAGCTAGGAATTATAGTGAGGAAAATAAGAAAACCACTGAGATGTTGAAGAAAACACTGACCTTTCTGGTTCAGATGTTTAAAATCTAAATTAACCTAATGATTTTTTCTATAAAAACAAAACAGTGAGCTAATAACACACAACCATAACCCAACCAAAAAGGATCATCTCTCCATACCAATTGCCAATTATATCCACCCTTAGAAAGAAAATAAGACATCTCAAAAATAGACTACCCTTGACCAAGATGAAAGAATTAAAAAATTGATTATTTGTGCAAACATGTCTTTTTCATTGATTTATCTACAACACTAAAAAAATTACTCTTTTGAAAAAAAAACTTGTGAATTTATATGGAACCTAAAAGACCCCAAATAGCCACAGCAATCTTGAGAAAGAAGAAAAAAGTTGGAAGTACCACATGACAGATATCAAACTATCCTACAAGTCTACAGTAATCAAAACTGCATGGTTCTGGCACAAAAACAGATATATCAATCAATGGAATAGAATAGAGAGCACAATTTACAATAGGATATGTAAACAAACTAAATGCCCATCAACAGACGATTAGATAAAGAAGTCATGGTTCATATATATAATGAAATATTACTAAGCAGTTAAAAAAGTAAAATCCTGCCATTTGCAACAACATGGATGGACCTAGAAGTTATTATGCTAAGTAAAATAAGTCAGAGAAAGATAAATATCATATGATTTCACTTATATGCAGAATCTAAGGAACAAAAACAACAAACTAATCAAAAACAGACTAACAAATATAGAGGAAATCTGGTGATGGCCAAAGGGGAGGGAGGTGGGGGGCCAAGAGTAACAGGTGAAGGATTAAAGAAGTACAAAATATTAGTCCATAGATGGTTATGGGGATGGAGAGTACAACATAGGAAATGCAATTAACATTAATGTAATGCTAGGTGGAGAGCCAGAGGAAAGAATAATTAGTGGGATCATTTTATAAACTGTATAAATGTATAACCAAGGTACTGTATACTTGAAAATAATTAATAATAATAATAATAATAATAATAATAAAGATTATAGCTTCTCTTGAAGAATCAGAAGAAAACTTTAAAAATGGCAATAATTATTTATCTATCAACAATTACTTTAAATATAAATAGTTTAAATGCTCCAATCAAAACACATTGAGTGGCTGAATGGATAAAAAAAAAACAAGACACTTTCATATGCCACCCAGAAGAGACTCACTTCATATCAAAAGACACACACAGACTAAAAGTAAAAAAATAGAAAAACATATGTCATGAAAATGGAAATTAAAAAGAAAACCTGGGGTAGAAATAGTTATATAGACAAAATAGACTTTAAAAAAGACTTTAACAGGAGATAAAGAAGGACCCAGTAATCCCTCTTTCAGATATTTATCTGAAAAAAAAAAAACACTACTTCAAAGTGACATGTGCATCCATATGTTCATTTCAGCATTATTTACATTAGCCAAGACATGGATGTCCATCCATGGGTGAATAAGTGTAGAAGAGATGGTAAATATATACAATGGAATATCACTCATTCATAAAAAACGAATGAAAACATACCACTTGGGAAAGCATGTATGTCCCTAGAGGATATTCCACTAAGTGAAATAAAGCAGACAGAGAAAGATGAATAAAACATGATTTTACATATATGTGAAATCTAAAAAATCAAAATATATGAACAAAACAGAATTAAGCTCATAGATACAGAAAGCCTATTGATGGTTGCCAAATGGGAGGGTTTATGAGAGCATGGTGAAAATGGGGAAGGAATTCAAAAGTACAAATTGATGTTACAAAATAGTCAAGGGGTGTAAAGTATAGCATAGGGAATATTGTCAATAATATTGTAATAACATTGTATGGTGTCAGACGAGTATTAGATTTATCGGAGGGGTCACTTCTTAAGTTTTATAAATGTTTAATCCCTGTGTTACACACCCAAAACTAATATAATAACCTATGTCAACTATAACTGAAAAATAAAATAATATTTAAATAAATAAAGTACTCAAAGCATATAGAACAGCTGACAAATTTTGTTACAAATATATACAGAGGAAGAAAATACAAAAGTACTTGTGGTTTATGACATGCTCTCAGTACTATTTAAAATCAGATTTTAGAAGGTAAGACAAAATTTGGAACACACAATTCAAGTTTTACTATTAAGTGAAAAAAACAGATTCTTAATTTTACTAGAATTTATGAAAACTGTACATCAAATATGAACAATAAATTGGCTGTAGAATTATTGATTTTACATATTTATATTTTATATATTTTCTACATCGACCATACAACATTTTATAATTGGCCAAAAATAACATGAAATTTTTGAAAACAAGAGTTAAATCTTGTTTTCCTACTCAGGATTTATTTATATGAGAAGAGCCTGAATAGCAAATGTAAAGTCATTATCGAAGCATAAATCTCAAAAATCCACTCATCCAATAAAATATTCTTTCTGGATCATCTTAAACCTAAACTTCTTATTGTGTGCTTTTAAAAATAACACATTAGTTTTCACTTGAAGACCAAATATGACAAATGCTGTGCTTGAAGTTCTGTCCCTTCAAAGAAGGGACATAGTTCCACTCGCAGGTTTTTGCACAGCTTGCAGGTGCCTAGGAAGCACTGTGGACCCGCTGCACAGAAGTAGAGAGCTGAGTCTCCAGGCTGGGTGGCGTGGATGCTCAGGGAAAACTGTTTGTCCGCCTTCTTCAGTGAAACAGTGAATCTTCCATCTTTGTTTTCGTTCTTATTTGAAAGAATGTGTGTAATGAGCTGAGGACCTTTTCCAGCTTCTTGCTTATACCAAGGGAAGTAGTTCGAGGCACTGTCTGAATAAGTACAGTTGATAACAGAACTTTTTCCCTCCTGGACACTCAGGGTAGAAGGATGCTGATCCACTTTCTCTCCTCGAATGACCCCTATAGAGAAAAAAAAAAGTCAGAGAAAGACGAAAGTATGCCAGATTATTACTGTCCAGAATATACTTTTCCTCTTCTATAGTAAGTAGAAGGAACCTGAATAAAGCCAGTCTCTTCCTTGGCTTCTAAAGAACATACACTAATATACCTTGTTTCCCATAAACCCTCAACTCACAGTCCAATTGCAGCCACAAGAACACGAATAAAGCTCCAATGGATGTCCTCAGCATTCTTCCCAATTTAGATCAATTATAGACTTGCAATCTCCAGCCAATTGAGCTACTTCTGTTATCAAGCTCTCCCTTCTTTTCTCTAACAAACATGGGGTTTCTCATATTCTCTGCCCAGCCAATAGGGAAAACGCTCTGCTTCTGCCACAGATGACTCATTCAGAATCCTCATATTCTGCATTAACAGCAAAGCACTACCACCCTGTGGTCACATCCATTACTACTGAACTTGCTGGTTCAAAATTCTCTTACCCTGTGTCTATGAGGGACTCAGACACGAAAAGGCAGCAATAGGTCAAACAAATAAATTCTTAGATCAGAGATTAAGTTAGATGTTGAGATCGCGATTTCTATCTCTGCCCTCTCTGGAGTCATTGTCTATATATGGAAAGAGGCAGATGTGTTGCTATTTATTCGATGGCAGACGAGGTCTCTTAAACAAAGAAAGTATAAATCCTTTTTTTTTTTCCTCAACCAAATCTACATCCTCATTTATCAGTTATGGAGGAAAACTCTTTCTAAAAGAAACTTGTAAGAGAGAAGATTATTCGATATTTTAAATACCTACTGTTTCAGACTCTGCTCCACTAAGCATGTTTTGCCCGTGACCTTGTTATTCCCAGAAAACTGACAGTACCTACCAAGGTCAGAATGTGCAAACTTCCTTCAGTAGAGATGACTGTGACAAGAGGTAAAGAATTGAATTTCAATGATAAGGAAGGAGGAACAGGAAGTTCCATGAGTTGGAAACCAGTCTGACCCATAGATTCGGTTGATTCGCAAGGAGAAATCTGAAGTGTTTTATGAAATCCATTGCTATTCTATGTGAATTATATACAGCAGAGTATTGAGAGAAAGATTAGAAACTATCAGAACATATCAGGCTACAGATCCAGAAAATGTAGTTATATGTAATTTGTTCTACAGGTGTTTTTATTTTCTGATATCAAAAGGGATGGCATGTTCTAACTGCAGTGATTGACTCATCCTTAGTGGAATTGCCTTTGAGGTATCACCTGGCATGGATTTCTGCTGCCCCCGCTAGTGCTGGCTCAGGTCCCGACTTTATCATTTTTCTCATAAACT